>CM045495.1:34564344-34674103 GCA_024704745.1 Rosa lucieae | reverse complement strand
GAGCGAAACTTCGCTAGCGGAACTTCCCACTTGTGACCGTCCAAGTGACGAAGTCTCCGCTGAGCGAAACTTCGCTAGCGGAACTTCCCACTTGTCACCGTCCAAGTGACAAAGTCTCCGCTGAGCGAAACTTCTCTAGCGGAACTTCCCACTTGTCACCATCCAAGTGATGAAGTCTCCGCTCAGCAAAACTTCGCTAGCGAAACTTCCCTCTTGTCACCGTCCAAGTGATGAAGTCTCCGCTGAGCGAAATCTCCGCTAGAGGAACTTCCACTCGTCAACTTGCAAGAAAGGCAGCCTCCGCTACACGAAGCACCGCTGGCAGAACTCCATTTCCATCTTGCAAGCCGCGTACTTTGCTGAGTGCAACACCGCTCAATAAAGTACCGCCAGACACGTCTACTCGACGCTGTTACCTGCTACAACCAACAGGGGGATATCCGCCAGTTGCGAATCCCGAGGAAACGCCTCACTCTGACAATGACCGCCACGCGGCGTTACTGTCAGATCGTCCCTACGAGACACGGAGACTTGTCAACAGTCTACGACGGCCCTGATCAGGTACGTTGACCACCGTCACTCGGGTACTAAAGATTGGGCTCGCTACCCAACACCCTCTGCTCCGTGTAGCTCCCCCTCAATAAACAATTTGCCAACCATCCGGAGGTCCTTCTTGGCTGGGGAGTGGGGGACCCCCTAGCTGGCCTAGCAGGGGCCCAACCGAAAGGGTATAAAGCGTTCGCTCAGAAAATCCATGGTTGACAACGCACTAACGCTAATTATGCTTTTGCAAGTCTAGTGGAGGTAACGCCTCACACCGCCGATAAACTCCCTAACCAAGATTGCCCTCCTTGACTGGGGAATTGTACCTACATGTGCATTTGCACGCATAATTAGCTATAATGAGCCACACTCATTGTACCGCCAGAGATACAAACTCCCACCAAAGGAGTGGCCTACGGAAACACGGCCAGGCGGGCTACCGCCTGAGCCCCAGATCGCCCCTAGATCACCGCTGACACTCCGCCACACGCCGCGTTAGAATGGCATCAGAAGCTCCAGATGCTGGAAATCGAAGAACACCAGTCCGACATCGAAAACAAGAAGAAGATCAACCTTCTCCTCACCTATAAAAGGTTCTCTCCTCTCTCCTCATTAAATACACATTAACTAATTTATTGTTATGCTGCCTGTATACATTGACTGACTTAGGCATCGGAGAAGAGAAGAACGCCCAACGCGGTCTCCCTCTGACAGCCTGTCTCTTGTATGACAGCTGTACATACATGTACATTTGCAAGCATAATTAGCTATAATGGGCCATGCTCATTGTACCGCCAAAGGTACTAATTCCAACCAAAGGAATGACATGCGGACACACCGCCAGGCGGGCTACAGCCTCGCGTCGGACCGCCTCCAGATCGCCACCGACGCGCCGCCACGCGCCGCGCCAAGTTAGCATCAGAAGCTTCTGAAACTGGGAACTGAAGCATATCAGTCCCACATCGAAAACAAAGACAAGATCAGTCTCTTCCTCACCTATAAAAGGTTCTCTCTCTCTCTCCTCATTAATTACGCATTCAATACTTACCTACTGTTACTTTGTCAACATAAATACATTGACTAACTTAGGCATCGGAGAGTTGAAGACCGCCCAGCGCGGTCTCCCTCTGACGCCCGTTGTATTTTACTTGACAGGTAACGGGAACCGCAACATTAATACAAGTATCGATCCGCCCACCGGATCAGCGTTAACTAAGGTTTGGCTACCGCTAGACTTTTAGACATTAACATTGGCGCCGTCTGTGGGAACTTTTTGAACAAAAGGTCATCCCGCTACAATCACCATGACTAACGGTAGCGGGGGAAACGCTGAGAAGCAGGCAGAGCTCCCCGCCATTCCCCAACCCTCCGACCCTGCGATCTGCGTTAACCGCGCACTATTCACACCCCGCCAACCCCGGCGGTGAGGCAAACCAGGCAGCAGCCGCCCGTCAGGCCAGGATCTCGTCACCATGTACGAGATAGCACTGGCGGATCTTCATAAGGCAAACAGAGAGCGTGAGAGGAGCGCAAGAGAAGGCCGAGCCCAAACAGGTGGCCGCGCTCATGACACGTTTTAGGAACTAAAAAACACTTGGCGGCCACCGACCGCCCGGCACAGAGCGAGCAGTCACGCAGCACCAGGCGTAGTCGACCCAGCGCCGGCACAGTGGCGCCAGGGCCGGTCTACAAATGCACGTACCGCTGAACCCACCTGGGTTTCGGAATGGGACCGCCGCCCATACCCAACTAATGTTGAGCAGGTGGCGGAATCACTTCCGCACACCAACCGCTCGAGTGCCAGGGCAAGGACTGAGGGTGACGATCCGCCCATACCTAGGCACAAGCCAACTCGGCAGGTCAGTCAGGCCGATTCCGCCGGCGATGCAACCGCCCAGTATTGGAAAGGATGCACCAACTGGAGCAGAGGTTGATCCGGGCGGAGACGGGTCCCGACTCAACTCGGAACCCGTTATTTACTTCCAGACCCGGCCCCTTTTCCGCCGCAATCCTGCAGGCCGTCAGACCGACATATGCAAAAACCCCCCAAAGATGTCACATATGGCGGAATGACCGATCCCTTTGTCCACATGGACACCTTCAAGAAGGTCACCAACAACAAGGGGTTCGACGACGCCACCTTATGCCATCTGTTCAGCGAAACGTTGGACGGCGAGGCGATGAACTGGTTTTTTGAATGTCCGCCAGGATCGGTTGGCTCATTCCATGCACTGTCGCATGCTTTCCTCTCCCGCTTCATCCTATTGTCCGCCGGACATCACAACACAAGTCAGCTGTTCAGCGTCAAACAGGGGGAGGACGAATCACTGAAGGCCTTTGTCACAAGATGGCGAGCGGCAGCATCTCAGTGCCGCGACCTGGACAAAACTATGGCGTCGGCGGCCTTCAGGAAGGGACTCCTCAAGGGACCGTTCCTCTATCACCTCAATTACAACCATCCCAATGCAACGTACGACCACGTCATGAGTGAGGCGGTCATTCACGCCCAGGCGGAATTCATCACATATGGAGAGACCCCACCACCACAAAACGCCAGCAAAATCAGCACAACCATCTTCCAATCACCAGGAAGCCGCTGATAAGCCCCCCCAGCACCGCCAGTTGACAAGAAAAGGAGTGGCAGCAGGGCGGCCACCAAACCAAGCGGCAGAAGGGGCAGCATTTTTACAAGGGAAACCGCCCAACTCATGGGGACAACAACAACAAGCAGACGGAGTCCTCACAGCGGTATGCAGTTTTCACGGTCCTAACGGCCTCATATGAAGATATCTATAATCAGTGCAAGGATCAGATCCCACCGCCACCCCCTCCAAAGTACCCAAAAACGGGCAAACCCAGGAACACCGGCAAGTGGTGCAAATACCACGCGGACAGCGGCCACAATACAAACAGCTGCAACGCTCTCAAAACAGCCATTGAGACTTTATACCGTGACGGCAAGTTGGAGCAGTTCAAGGTACGCCAACCACCGCCAGTGATTGCCAACGTGGAAACCTTGGGCCGCATCAACACCATCGATGGCGGTGCTCCAATCACCAGCATGTCTCACAGGGCAAGAAAGCGCTATGCACGCGCTAACCACCCAAAGGAAGTTTGCAACATCCGCTATGAAAGATCCGCCAAACTCCCGAAGTCAGGTTGGGAACCTATCACTTTTCAGAGGAGAGGAGCGCGGAGTACATTTACCCCATGACGACCCATTCTTAGTCGATGCCATTCTTGGCAAATTCTCGGTGGGGAGAATCTTGGTAGATAGCGGATCCGCTGTCAACGTCATCTTCAGCGGTGCTACGACCACCTCAAGCGGAACAAGAAACTACTCCAGGATCATGAGCCACTGCTCAGCTTCTCCGGAGACATCACACAACCACTAGGGTCGGATTACATGCGACTAGTTATTGGCACTAGTCCCTGTATGGCGGAGGTGCACACGGAATTCATTATCGTCGACTGTCCCAGTTCGTACAACGCATCATTGGTCGACCAGCGCTTAATAAGCTCAAGTGCATCATTGCCGGATACATGCTTCTCATGAAGTTCCCCACGCCCAACGGCACAGGCTGTGTGAGGGGAAGCCAACAGCTGGCACGAGAATGCTATTCAACAACTGTAGCGCGTTCGACGCGCCGCCATGAAATCCTGACAGTGGGTAATGACCCACCACCACCGAATATCTTTGAGGATCCTAGAGATGAAGAGAAGAAATATGTAATGAAGGAGCCGGTCAACCCGGACACGTCACTGAAGGTCGTCTGCATCTCAGACGAGCATCCTGAGAGGACAGTCCGCATAGGCTCCCAGCTAGACCCAGAAGTGGAGGCAGAGCTCACTCAGTTCTTACGTGACAACGCCACCGTCTTTGCATGGTCCTATGCAGACATGCCTGGCATCTCCACTGAAATAATCACCCATAAGCCTGACCATCAAACCTTCTTCTATCCTATCAAGCAGAAGCGGAGGGCCTTTGATGAGGAAAAATACCGGGCAATCGGACAGGAGGTCGCCAAACTACGGGACATTGGATTCATCCGCCAGGTCATCTACCCCCAATGGATCTCAAATCTGGTAATGGTGAAAAAGCCCAGCGGCAAGTGGCGGATGTGCGTCGACTTCAAAAATCTAAACAAGGCATGCCCAAAGGATAGTTTCCCGCTACCTCGTATCGATCAGCTGGTCGATGCAACCGCCGGACACGAACTCCTCAGCATGATGGATGCCTTCTCCGGATACAATCAGATCAAAATGCACCCCAGCGACCAAGAATGCACCACCTTCACCACCGACAAAGGCCTTTACTGCTACAATGTCATGCCTTTTGGTCTGAAGAACGCCGGTGCAACTTATCAGCGGTTGATGAACGCAATGTTCGCTGAGCATCTGGGAAAAATCATCGAGGTCTATGTGGACGACATGCTAGTCAAGAGCATAAAGGCCAGCGGACATGTGGCAAACCTCAGGATCATAGTAACCATCCTCCTGGCATATGGTATGCGCCTCAACCCAGAAAAATGTTTCTTTGCAGTCACCGCCAGCAAATTTCTGGGTTACATCGTCAGCGAGCGAGGTATCGAGGCTAACCCAGACAAGGTACAGGCCATCCTTAACCTGTCGGACCCGAAGTATAAGGTAGACGTCCAGTGTCTCCAGGGCAAGTTAACCGCCCTTTCTCGATTCATCTCTCGACTTACTGACAAGTGCGCCCCATTCTTCAAACTCCTCAAAACAACTCACAAGAAGGTCATTGACTGGAACCCAGAGTGTCAGGCGGCGTTCCAAGGCCTAAAGGAATATTTGGCGGCAGTCCCTCTCCTTTCTGTCCCTGTCCAAGGAGAAACACTATTCATATATCTGGCGGTCTCGGCAACGGCAATAAGTTGCGCCATTGTTCGGCGGGAGGGTCAGGATGAACTCCCAGTATTCTACGCCGGCAGAGGAATGAACGGAGCAGAAACAAGGTATCCACCCTTGGAACAGCTGGCGCTTGCACTTATCGTTGCCGCCAGACGCCTTCGGCAGTATTTCCAGGCTCACACGATCCATGTGTTGACCAATCAACCGCTGAGACAGGTGATGCAGAACCCTGAACACTCAGGGCGACTCAGTAAGTGGGCGATTGAGCTCAGCGAATTTGACATCGAATACAAGCCAAGAACCGCCATGAAGGGCCAGGCAGTAGCAGAGACTTCATCGCTGAACTTACTGAGCGTCAGCCAGAACCCGATACTCAAGCACAGCCCGGAACAGAAATGGTAACCGGTACAGGGGTACTTACCCCACAGTCAGATTGGGACCTACATGTGGACGGCTCCGCCTACGCCAAGGCCAGCGGCGCCGGAGTCATCTTAACCGGACCCGGGGGACTCAACGCAGAGTACGCGTTGAAGTTCAACTTCAAGGCTTCAAACAATATGGCGGAGTACGAGGCGCTCATTGCCGGCTTACTCCTCGCCATTGACTCAGGAGCTGACAGCGTCAACATATTCAGCGACTCCCAACTAGTCGTCAACCAGGTCAACGACAGCTTCCAAGCCAAGGATCAGCAGCTAGCGGCGTATTTGGGGTACGTCAAAACGTTGCTAAAAAAGTTCAAATTTCACACAATCACACAAATCCCCAGGGAAAAGAACGCTAAGGCTGATTCCCTGGCGAGACTGGCAACCGCCCAACCACATCAGAGTCCGGCAGACACAAGGGTGGAGTATCTTGACAAGCCAAGTATCACAAAGACCTTGGCGGAAATCTTCAACGTTCAGGTCAACCCCAGCTGGATGGATGAGATCATTGCATATAAGCGCAACGGAACGTTGCCAGAAGATAAGGTCCAGGCAAGACAGCTCCAGCGGAGAGCAACCCGCTACAACATTCAGCACGGCAAGCTTTACCGCCAGGGATTCACCCATCCTAACCTCCGCTGTCTAACCCCAGAGGAAGGAAGGGTTGTCCTAACTGAAATCCATGGCGGGGAATGCGGAAACCACTCGGGCGCCAAATCCCTGACCAACCGCACAATGCGGCAAGGCTACTTCTGGCCCACACTTGGCGATGACGCCCGGCGGATTTCAAGGTCTTGCCACAAATGCCAACAGTTTGCAGACCTCCCACACGCACCAGCGGAACCACTATCCATCATTGTGGGCCCATGGATTCACTCCACGTGGGGCCTTGACCTGATGGGAAATTCCAAACCGCCAAGGGTCAGTTCAAATACATCATTGTTGCCATTGATTACAACAGCAAGTGGATAGAAGCAGAACCACTACGGCAATAACTACCGCCAAGTAATTCACTTCCTTTGGAAGAATATCTACTGCCGCTACGGTGTCCCACACACAATCATTACAGACAACGGCACACAGTTCAACAATGACGAGCTCATCTCCTTCACCGCCAACTTAGGCACCAAGTTGAGATTTGCGTCTGTCGCCCACCCCCAGACCAATGGTCAGGTCGAAGCGGCAAACAAGATAATCAAAAAGTTGTTAAAGAAGAAGCTCGACGACGCCAAGGGTTTATGGGCGGAAAGACTCCCAGAGGTCCTGTGGGCCATCCGAACAACTCCAACCTCCGCCACCGGAGAAACTCCTTTTTGTATGATGTTCGGCACAGAGGCTGTCTTACCCATTGAAGTTACTCAACCTACCGCTAGAGTCGAAGGCTACTGCCCAAGGACCAACAGTGCCGGCGTCAATTTGGACAGGGACCTCCTGGAAGAGAAGAGACTCAAGGCCCATTTACACAATCTACAAAACAAGCAACGGGTATCACGTTTTTACAACGCCAGAGTCAGGGCCCGGAACCTCCAACTGGGGGACTCGGTCATGAAGGAAGTCATTCCGCCCCCGACGAAACTCCGCCCAACTTGGGAGGGCCCGTACAAAATTGTGGAAGTCGCTAGCCCTGGCACCTTCTACTTAATGGACAAGGACGGCGTCACGTCGGCCCGCCCTTGGAATACTGAACACCTTCGGTATTATTACAAATAGTCAGACCGCTACCCATGCGCATCTTGACTTAGCTAAATTTTTTGTTCAAATATTTAGCTAAGGGAAGCTACCCAACGGGTACTACCCCACTTTTGTGCGCTGATCAGTCAGCCATCAATGAAACGAGGAATTATTCAAACCATTGTTACCAAGTCTAGCACCAAGGGCAACTGGCAACGCCAGCAATCGTCGGCGGACCACGTCCGCTACGCGGTGCACTTGGACCAATTTAATTCCTTTAATGTTCCATTGATCGACAAAAGAAAAATATAATTCAAAAGTACTAAGCACAACATAGTAAAGCAAGTCAAATTTATTACGCAAAGGTAATTACAGTTCTGCCTCAAAGGCTACAAAAAAAAAAAAAAAGAGATTCTCTGGCGGTCCCATTCGGCTTCAGGGGTTGCCTTCGGCATCTTCTGTTTCGGTGGGCGGCGGCAGGATCGAGTGACTCGCTTGATCGGACCCGCGCGCCGTCGGACTGGGGGTCTCTATGGTACCATCCGCCCGGGTACGCTGCGCCAAAAAATCGGCACGCGACACGTCCGACGGGGTAGGATGAGGTGTCTGTTGGGACCCTTCCCCCATAGGTCCGCCACTCTCTCCGCTGCCTGAACGGACACCTCCCTCGGGAGCAGGAACGGCGGCTGTCTTTGGCAGGATGCCTTGGTCGGGGGCGCGTCAGGCTGTGAAGCTTTCACAAAGTCGATGGCGCCCTTCCGCCTCAACATGTCCACGTTTGCTTGGCGCCAGCCTTCGCCGCCTCAGTCATCGCCTTTTTACTCCGCCGACAGCTTGAACGCTTCAACAGCAGCGGCCGCAGAGGTACTCTGTTCAGTTTGCAGGCGGTTAATCTCACCGCCCAGCCGCTTCGTCTCATCCAGTCTGGCGGCAGACTCCCGCTGCACAATGATGAGTTTTTTGTCTTTAGCGGCTATCCGCTCTTGCAGCAGCGCGATCTCCTGCTCCAGCTTGGAGACTTGTTCATTCCTCTCCAGATCCCGCCGGATGGCCACATTGAGCTTGCCGCGGACGTCTGCATAGTCACATTCCGCCTTGGCCAGCCCCCGCTCGACCTCCGCCAGCCTCTCCTTGACCTCCGCCAACTCCCTCTGGAGACCTCCGATTTCTCCCCTCAGCTCTTCCTCAATCCGAGGCTGCTTAGACGCCGCCACGAACATATCGTGCAACCCCGCAGATATTTGACCAAACGCCGAGCTGAAGGGCGATTGATCAATTGCCGTCGGGCGCGATATGCCCGCCAGACCCCCGAACCCCAGCCGCTCACACAAATGAAAAAGGAACTCTCGCTCCCCTTCTGTCATGAATGGCGCGTAATCGGCGAAAGAGTCCAGATCACTGACGGGGGGCGCCTCTCCCTCCGCCACTGCAACCTTCGATGCGGTTTGTCGGGCCTTCTTCTGGTGGCGGACCCCGATAACCACCTCTTCTTCCTCTTCCTCGGCGGGGGAGTCAGGCTGCCGACGCTTCTTCTCCAGCGCCCTTTGGTGCCAGCAGCGGTCCTCGTCACCCGCCACTGGCGGCTCACCCCTGGCTCGGTGCAGTCTCCGTTGAAGGCACCGTCTTCTTTTGAGGACCGCGCCTGGTGGCAGGCATCCGTTCCCGCTGCCCGGTAGCAACAGTTCCCCTCTCCCCGCCGCCCGCCTGAGTCCCCTGCACCGTAGGCAGACCATCTTCGCCAAGGTGAGACTGGTGTGGCATCGCCATCACCACCGGAACCTCGGACTGGCTCAACGCCAACGTCTCCGGGTTCACCACGGTCTGCTGGGCCGCCAGCCCCTCGGCATACATGGCCTCCAAAAAGTTTTCTATCTCCGCCCGATCCATCGCCTTCTCAAATGCGTCGCGACTTGATTTGTTGCCCGGCGGAGTTTCTAAAAAAAAAAAAGAGGGAAGACAGACATCAGTCGACACAATTCAAAAGTATGACACAAACGACAGGGTAGACTCCTCACCAACGGAGCGTGTTAGTCGCAGGTCGACCAGTAACTCCCAACCAGTTAGCAGGCGGAAGTCAAGCAAGTTTCGGTTCCGCCAGCAGCCTCTGATCCTCGCCACGCGGCACTCTTCTTCGCGCGTCAGCGTATACCGAAGTCCCGCTGCACAAAAAAAAAACAACACGTCGTTAGTAGGAATACAAGTTCAATCACGTAAGCACGCCAAACATCTTCAGCGGACACCGGACACCAACCTCGAATAGGTTGGAACTCAGACTTAATCCTAAATGACGGCCCTTCTTCATTCGACCTGCGTGGTACTCCCAACCGTCTGTAGCGATGCAGAAGGTCCCCCGCCAATAGGACATTGAGTCCCTTAGATTTTCTATCAACTTGGGCGCTCCCTGCCGGCGACTCAGGTTCACTTGCCCTTTACAGCCTTGGCGCTTCACGTACACTAGCTCGTAGAAGTGAAGCACTTCCGCCACAGTAGGCCCCTCGCACCGTAACCGCCAGAGGGAATTCATCGCCAACATCAACCGCCACATGTTGGGACAGATCTGACCAAGGGCAAGGCCAAACTCGCACACAAGGATTTGGAGATTGGGCACCAGCGGGAATGTCACTCCTTGGCGGAATATGGCCTCGTGCACGGCCGCACACCCCGCCGGGAGAATCGACGCCTTCTCATCAGCCGTCGGTGGGCGCAGCTTCACCGACCCCGGCAACCGGAACGTCTGCTTCAGTCGAGTGACAGCAGTACCGCTCATCCCCCCTCCTGCCTCGTCAACGGCTGTCCCATCCGGGAGGAACCACGCGACTCAACATTCTGCTCGCTGTCTCTTCCTCCCCAGCGGAGCCGCTAGCAGCACTATTGCTTGCCAAGCGTCGTCCGCCTAACCTTGGCGGCAGCGCCTCACCCCCCCTAGAGCTCTCGGACGCGAACCACGGGCCATAGTTGCTTCCCAGAGGATGTCTGTAACGGCTCAACTTCTAGCGGTTCTGGCAGTGAGGTTCCTGCATGGGCAGACGGACGCAACGAATCAATAAAAACCCCATCCGCCGCGCTGAGCGACACGTCAGACCCGGAATCCTCACTGCTCGAAATCTCTATAACGCTAGCCATCCCAAAACCCTAAAACCCACATCAGTTAGCACAAACATAGATCTAGCCTATTCTCGCATCAGATATAGCCAAAAAATCAAGAACAAAACCCAGAAAACTCCAAAGTACAAACAAACGCACTCAACCCAGACGGCTATCCAAATCCTAAACCACTAAACGCATTGACCAACCATCATTCAAACCCCCACAAAAAACCCCCATTTCATACCTCAGAGCACACCCAGAAAAGCAAACACAACAAAACCAGAAACTAGCAGAAGCAAAAGGGCAGAAAAGGGGACTACAGGTACCAACCTCAGTGGTAAGATCTTCGACGACGGCGAACGGCAATCCTGGAGGCTATCACCGTACTTTCTCCGGGAATGGTATACCCAAAACTTCGGTTTGCTCTTCCTCTGGTCTCGAAAAACAGGGCTCGCAGACGATAGCTAGGTTTTCAAATTTTCACAAACTGTCAAATCTCTCAAGGTTCCCCCCCCCTTTTTATGTCTGCATCAACACATCCTAGGCCGTCCGCTCCACAACGGCATTACATACCAGCCGTACACGTGTCATCAGTATCCACTTACTCTCCGGAGTACTCGAGGCGTTACCTCGGTTACGAAACCTACAGTTACTATCATTAAAGGCCAGAAGGCGGACAGGCCTGGAGACAAGCCTACGCACGCTAACCCGCTATAGATGCGACACGTGTTGACCACCTTAGGGACAACTTCGTAAACCGCCAGCGGAACTTCTCCCTTGTTATTTTCTCAAGTGACGAAGTCTCCGCTGAGCGAAACCCCGCCAGCGGAACTTCTCCCTTGTTATTTTCTCAAGTGACGAAGTCTCCGCTGAGCGAAACCCCGCCAGCGGAACTTCTCCCTTGTTATTTTCAAGTGACGAAGTCTCCGCTGAGCGAAACCCCGCCAGCGGAACTTCTCCCTTGTTATTTTTCAATGACGAAGTCTCCGCTGAGCGAAACCCCGCCAGCGGAACTTCTCCCTTGTTATTTTCTCAAGTGACGAAGTCTCCGCTGAGCGAAACCCCGCCAGCGGAACTTCTCCCTTGTTATTTTCTCAAGTGACGAAGTCTCCGCTGAGCGAAACCCCGCCAGCGGAACTTCTCCCTTGTTATTTTCTCAAGTGACGAAGTCTCCGCTGAGCGAAACCCCGCCAGCGGAACTTCTCCCTTGTTATTTTCTCAAGTGACGAAGTCTCCGCTGAGCGAAACCCCGCCAGCGGAACTTCTCCCTTGTTATTTTCTCAAGTGACGAAGTCTCCGCTGAGCGAAACCCCGCCAGCGGAACTTCTCCCTTGTTATTTTCTCAAGCGACGAAGTTCCCGCTGAGCAAAGCCCTGCCAGCGGAGCTTCTCCTTTACTATCTCACAAGCGGGATGTCTTTCGCTGTACACCCCTGGTGGAACCCTTGGTCATCTTGCAAAATACCGCCAGGCACGTCTACCGGACGCCTTTTCCTGCTGCATCCAGCGGGGGGATATCCGACGAGGAAAATCCCGAGGCTACGCCTCACTGACAACGACCGCTACGCGGCGTTACCGTCAGACCGTCCCTACGGGACACGGGGACTAGTCAAACAGTCTACGACGGCCCTGATCAGGCACGTTGACCCCCGTCATTTGGGTGCTAAAACATTGGGCTCGCTACCCAACACCCTCTGCTCCGTGCAGCTCCCCCTCATCAAACAATTCAACGACCATCCGGAGGTCTATCTTCGCCGGGGAGTGGGGGACTCCCTGGGGGGCCCAGCAGGGGCCCACCCGAAAGGGTATAAAGCGTTTGCTCAGTAAAACCAACGGTTGACAACGCACTGACGCTAATTATGCTCTTGCAAGTCTAGCGGAGGAAAACGCTTCAAACCGCGAACAACTCCCCAACCAAGATTGCCCTCCTTGACTGGGGACTTGGGGGACTTGTACATACATGTACATTTGCAAGCATAATTAGCTATAATGGGCCATGCTCATTGTATCGCCAAAGGTACTAATTCCAACCAAAGGAATGACATGCGGACACACCGCCAGGCGGGCTACAGCCTCGGCGTTGGACCGCCTCCAGATCGCCACCGACGCGCCGCCACGCGCCGCGCCAAGTTAGCATCAGAAGCTTCTGAAACTGGGAACTGAAGCATATCAGTCCCACATCGAAAACAAAGACAAGATCAGTCTCTTCCTCACCTATAAAAGGTTCTTTCTTCTCTCCTCATTAATTACGCATTCAATACTTACCTACTGTTACTTTGTCAACATAAATACATTGACTAACTTAGGCATCGGAGAGTTGAAGACCGCCCAGCGCGGTCTCCCTCTGACGCCCGTTGTATTTTACTTGACAGGTAACGGGAGCCGCAACATTAATACAAGTATCGATCCGCCCACCGGATCAGCGTTAACTAAGGTTTGGCTACCGCTAGACTTTTAGACATTAACAACAGCTAGTTGAAGTTTTGTCAAATCCTCGGAATAGCGTTCCGCCCACCGGACCCGCGTTAAATGAAAGATCGGCTACTGTCGGACTTTGAGCATTAACAACCTAAGTGGTATGATCGATATGGGCTTGTTCTATCCCTACAGAGAGAAGATGGATTCGGACCTATCAAGTGCTAGGAACGCCACACATGGTGGACTGCGTTCCCTCTCCCTATCCCAAAACGATATAAGTGTTTTGGAAGGTTTTGCTGATGCTGGGTATCTCTCTGACCCACACAAAGGTCATTCCCAAACTGGTTATATTTTCACCATGCTAAAGACCGCGATATCTTGGAGGTCTACAAAGCAGACCTTAGTCGCTACCTCTTCGAATCATGCAGAGATTATTTCTCTTCACGAAGCAGTTCGTGAATGTAAATGGCTTCGATCCATAGTTACGCATTTTCAAAGCAATTGTGGTCTGAAGTCTACCACAAATGATTCAACAAGCATTTATGAGGATAATGCTGCTTACATTGAACAAATGAAGCAAGGCTACATCAAAGGCGACAACACCAAGCACATATCGCCCAAATTCTTCTACAATCAGCAACAATAGAAGCTCCTCAAGATCAAAGTGAACCAGGTTCGATCTGAGGAAAATGTGGCAGACTTGTTTACTAAGTCATTGCCCAAATCGACGTTCGAGAAACATGTGGCAAGAATTGGCTTGCGGAAATTATCTGAACTCCCATGATCGTAGTCATCAGGGGGAGGCGCAGACATCAGGAGGAGATGTCTACATGTTCGTCTCGAAGTGTGAAGGGTGTGTTGTGCTCTTTTCCCCCTTCGACCAAGGTTATTTCTGTTCCACTAGGTTTTTGTTACTCGGCAAGGTTTTTAACGAGGCAACGAGAGAAGCACCGCATTTGGGCAACACAAGGGGGAGTGTTCAAGTAAACCCTAATTTGTGTATGATTTCTATTCTTGTATAATTGAGATTTTATGTATTGTAATCCTCTATATAAAGAGGCCCCTATTATCAATGAGAATACACAGCGAATTTCTCTCAGTTTCTGATTTCCTAAAACAATTATTAAAATGTAACAACAATACATTCGAGCTCATGTGAAAGCCGATCCTGTCCTAAAGCTATAGAATCTTCTAGCCTCATCTTCTATAAGGTTTTGCTATTGTTTCTGATCTTAGATTCGTTTGATCCTGTTGCGTTCTTTTCAATTTAGTACTTTATGAATATATCGAATTCTACTTTCATTTATGTTACAGAAGATGAAGTCTTTTAGCTTTCGATGGAAGGCCTTCCAACAGAAGCAGTCTGAAGATGATTATTTGGAATTGTCCAAGCGTTTTGTAAAGCTCTGTGATTATTTCTGTATAAAAGGAGTCGATTGAGATGCATAGAAAAATGAAAAGCGTTTTGTAAGCTCTACTGTGACCCTTTAGGGAAGCAGTACAGATTCAAGAAAACAAGTGCAAAGATTCCTGAAGAGAATGCACAGGCTAAAAATGGAGGAAACTTAGACGAAAGGGGATAGCCGACATGTAATTTTTCCACTACCATTTTTATCTCAAATAGCTAGGTAATATACAAGAATGTGTGGTACATGAAGGTGATGAGGAATCATGCCTCATTGTAGAGGTCAAGAAATTCAGTTCATGTCCTTCTGATGTTAGACTAGCAGGCTTGGATATATATATATATATATATATATATATATATATATTCCTAAGGGAGTTACACAATCTCCAGTACACTACCAGGATCGAAAGATGGCGATCATGTGACCACAAACCCCAAATGTGACTAAAGGCCAGATCAATGGCAGCAGAAATGTAAATAAAGCTTGGAATTGAAAGTTGTAAATTAAGCTTGGGATTGAAAGTTGTGCTTAAGCTAAAATGTAAATTAACACTCCTCGAGCTCAAATGTAATTTAATTATATATGTGTAATTTAACTTTTCGGGGATTAATACTCCTTGACCTGAAGTTTATGCTTAATTTAGCTTTTGAGTATGTCTTCAATGTGTAATTTAGTGCTTCAAGCAATTGAGATGTATTCTTGTGTAAATTCACAATTCAACCTCTGACAATGGTACCAAAGTATACAATGTAGATAAAATCATAAAATATAGGTCCAATATGCCAGTTGTTGAGGTATGTAAAATGGAATTCGAGTTGATAATATGTAGTATGTACTTGTTCTCTGGACTCATCAGCTAATGATCATGGAGATATGAACCACTCGGAACTCCCAGTAACAACCTCAAGTTTGCTATGGAAGGAAGTCCTTCACTCTTTCTGCAATTCTTCTATCTTGAGGATACTACTAGAAAAGGCCCATAGAACACGGATATGGGCCGCTGTTAAACCCGAGGCACCAATGATGCCTAACAGTGCCCAAGTAGAGTGGGTTAGACACCGAGTATCAGTGGCCCAGTATCTTCTTGCTACCATGGTAGTGCATAAACAGAATCACCGAGCAAGCTCTGCCTGCCCTCAATTGCATCTTTGTCAAATTGAAGCTTTACATTGTTTCAATTAGTTGGTTACATTTCTATTCCAGGTAAAGCCAACCCATATCACTATATATGTCTCATGTTACCAGCCCTAAACTCAATTGACTTGATAGCTCTGATATCTACCCAATGAGTATTAGATCAAAAAGCTAATTGATTTTATGGTTTTGATTTGTTAGCAGATGCATGGAGTTGCAGTCAATAAAGTTGATCACATCCTTCATTCATGTTCTAAACTCTGTTTTATGGTTTTTCTAGCTATGAATTTTATATAGATATTTTTGTTTGGATTTTATCATTATCATTCATCTGTTGGTTTAAAGTTGCATTGATATGATAGGGAGGAAACAATTTAATTGTCATTGTCAAGTTGTGGAGAAGCACATTTCTATTTATTACATGTTTCTGGTGGCTTTTTCCGGATACCTCACACAGAATGCTATACCGCTGGGGGTACCGATCTAACTCTAGATCCCTGTGCAAACAGAACATACAACATTAGAGGGATAAACCGTACCAGATAGTTTATACCTCTCTGATGCTTGAGTGAGGATCTATATATATATATATATATATATATTGATAGAGTAACAGTAAGGGGAAGAACCCCTGAAGGTGGTTGGCTTCTGACGTATATACTTCAGTATGGGGAAGACATTCCTCATGTCTACGATGTGGGATGTGGTGTACTTCCTTGTAGCCTCAGAAGGCTCTAGTGCCTTTGTTGGAAGCTTGTAAGGAGCAGTCCCGAGGCCCTTACTTATCAGGGGTGTGTCTTATTATGAACTTCTTCATAATGGGTAGAGAACCCGGACCATGCCATGGTACTTGGAAGTCCCTACGGGGTCTATTAGCAATTACCAATACCTTGTGGTGGTTAAGTTATTGCCAGTGTGTAGAAGTCCCCCAAATTCTCGTTCAAGATGTTTCTTGGGTGGGGACTTGATTGGTATTGGCACAAGGTATTAATAGATAACGTGCCCGTGTGGAGTCCCCCAAGTTCCCGATGAAGGAATATCTTGATCGGGTATTTGAATTGGGCACCATAGGTAGCTAGGCTATGGTGAAGAGGGTTGGGCCTTTAGTACCCGTTCGGGTGATGTGAGAGCTTGAGCCTTTAGTACCCGTTAGGGTGATGAGGGCTTGAGCCGCTCGTACCGATTGGGGTGGTGAGGTCGTGAGCCTATGGTACCCATTGGGGTGGTGAGGACTTGAGCTTTTGGTACCTATTGGGGTGATAAGGGCTTGAGCCTCTAGTACCCGTTGGGGTGGTGAGGGCTTGAGCCTGTGGTACCAGTTGGGGTGGTGAGGGCGTGAGCCTGTGGTACCTGTTGGGGTTTAGACTTCGCGTTTATTGGGTGTATGTGAGCCACGTGTTTGGTGGGTTCCTGAGAAGTAATAAATGCACGTCCCTTTGGTTTAAGAGGGTTGCGTGCGTCGGTATGGAAGAGGCGCGTGGGACACCTGTATGGATCTGATGGTATGGGACTTTTCGTTTTGACAGTTCTGATGCTTTGCTTGTTTTTTTTTTTTTTTACTGTGTTTTTCTTGCAAAACGCAATGGTAAATACCTTTGTTGGTAATAAGACTGCAAAGGATAGGCCAAAGATTTTTGGGTAATGACTTGTAGAAAGGGGTGAGGATTGTGTATTTGATTTCTAGGTTGTTTAGTTTGGGTTTTCTGGGTTTCTTCCTTTTTAGTTGAAGTACGGAGTGATCCGGGCTTTGAAGATGCTTTAACGTTGCCCTAGATCGAAAAAGTTAGGCTGACTCAATATGCCATTTGTTTCTAATTCCAGATACCAGTGCGTAACTCAACGAGATAGCTCTTGTAGGTCAGTATGGAATCAGGAACAAAAAGTGAGGCTGGGGGTGCGGGGTCTTCCTATGAAGTCGTTGCAAGGCAGGCTGACTTAGATATAGACTAGTATTTGGAAAGGTTAATTGCACAAGGGAGGTCTAGGGCTGAGAATACCTCTTCCACCACCGGGGAAATGGTTAGTACCAAGGATGGTGATGGTGATGGTGATGGTAATGGGGAGAGCTTGGGGTCTACGGATGAAGAGAAAGTGAGATACCGGAAGGTATACCCAAACCACGATACCCGCTTGTAGACGGGACTATCTGTGACAAGCTAATAAGGAGAATGACCATAAAGGAAATAACGTCAATGAGGTTGAGGTGGAATACTGAACGAGATAGAACTAAGGCCTTTAGGTCCCTGGGAGTTATCTGTCAATCCCCCCAAGTGGATGGGTGTCTTTATGCCAGAACCAGCTGCATTAAGGGCTGTCGCTGCGGCTTCCAAGGTGCCTGTAGTACCTACTTTGAATGCTGAATTTAGCACCCAGGCAGCTGACCCCAAATGCGTGGCGAAAAATACTGAGTATGATCTCCATGTGAGACCTCTGCAACATGGGGTGGCCCTCCATTAATGAGTTTAGAGTAGTGTACAAGGTGGTGTACTCGCAAAAGCCTCTGAGCCACTGCACCGTAAGTTTTATAGCCCGGGATTATGAGCCTGTAGTGACTGATTTGCCTACCTCCTAAAGTAAGAAATGGCGGAATAAAGTGTTCCTAGCCGGGGGTTGATGGCAGATAAACAACAAATAGTGGCACGTTTCTGGAATGTTTCAAGCTATCGAGGACCAGTCGTACAAGTTGTCTAACATGGAGAAGATGAGGATTGCCTGAGTGTTTGCCAAGTTGTCTGACGGGCTTGTTGGGAGGGTGCCCAGTAAGCTAAAACTGTTGCAAGGGTTGAAATGTTTCCCTGTTTTTCTATTTGTTTGTGTTTTTTTGTTTTATTTATTTATTATTATTATTATTATTTTAACGCTTACTTGTATTGCAGTTAAGGTACAGAAGAGGAAACCTAGAAAAACAAGCCCGTGGACAGGATGCAGGATTCAAAACTGATGGACTCGCTTATTAATGAAGGGGAGGATTCCCTTCATATTGCCGTGGACCTGACAACAAAGAAGACTAGAAGGTCTATTGAGGAGATCCTGCTGGAGATCCCAGATAAAGGGTACGGGACCCGGATCCCAACGCTCCTATAGTTAATAGGGAAAAGGGTGCCAATACCGTAGTGACAGTTGCGGAACCGGATAAGGGGAAGGTAACCATGATTGGCTCGCAGGCTTCCCTTTCGTGCAGTTCTTTAGAGAGTGAGGAAGGCTTGCTACCTGGTAAGAAGAAAAAGAGGTATCATCATCGCCGCCATCGAAGCAGGGACCAAGAGGAAGTGACGTATGTTGGCGAGGAAGTGACGTATGTTGGCAAGGAAGTCGTCGGGACAGAGGCGAAGAAAGCACAGAAATGTATACAGGCTCCGGGTTCTGCTCCCCCATCCCTGGGGCTTCTATCACAAGCGGTACCTGTGATTCCCAATGAGCCTATTAAGCAGCTGATGTAGGAGTATGGGGTAGCAGACGAGTGGTTTGTGCAGTCCATGCTAGCCGACCTGAAGGATATTGATCTAGATCAGGTGCGAGGATGGCCAGGGAATCAATGATGCAGGTAAGGGACCCTTTAACTACCTAGCTCTTTGTTTGGTTTTGTTTGTTGTATGTACTAACCTAGGTGCTCACATTGGTGCTCACAGGCCTTGTACAATGTCAACACTATTGACACCAGCGAGGAAGATAGAAAGCTGAAGGTGGAGATCAGTAGCTTGTCTGGGTAGGTCAAGTACTTGCATGAAGAGAAAGGGAAGCTAGAGAAAGAGCGGGACTCTCTCAAGAAGAAAGTGACTACTCTGACTTCCCAGAGTTTGAGGGTTTGATCGGGGACTTGAAGAAAGAGCTTGAATCACTTCAGGAGTTTGAAGAGAAAGTCAACTCCTAGAAAGCCAAGGCTGAGGATTTGGAGAGTCGTATTCCTGAGGAGTGCCAGAAAACTTTTGCTGAATACAAAGCTTCCACTGAGTTGGAGGATATGCTCCTAGCGGCCCAAGATAGAGAGGTAATTCTGAAGTACAAGGAGTGGGTGGCGGCCAGATACATGGATGAGACCAAGTACAGAAAAGGGTTGCTGGAGAAGAAGAAGAAGAAGGAGCAAGAGCAGGAAGCTGAGAAGAAAAAGCGAGAAGCTTAGATGGCTGTGGGCAAAGGTGACGGCTCGGGGAGTCACTCTGAGGTCTCGGAGTAGGGAGTTGGTTTTTTTTCATTTTATTTTTTATTTTTTAGTTTCTCCTATTTTGAACAATGGCCTCGAGCCAGTAGTGGGATACCTCCTCTTAATTCCTTTGCCTAGTAGTCCAAGCTTTTTGTGGATGACTAGATTTTTTGTTACTTGAATGGGAATTTTAAAGGAATTAAGACTGCTTGTATTTTTATGCCTTGTCCAAAGCTCATATGCTTTCATTACTTATTACTGGAATAGAGTAATTGACATTATAGTTGATTGTCTGAGGAGTCCGGTGACTGAAGGTGAAAGAAAAAAAAAACAAGTAATGGTCTGAATAATTCATTTTTCCATTCAAGTACCACATGGTGGCCCATACAAAAATAAGTACCTGATGGGTAGCTTGCCATAGCTGGATGATTAAAAGATAAGGTAAGATGTGTCGGGTACTATTTGTAATAGTAATGTAGACGCTGTGTGTTCCATAGATGCCGAGAAGTTACTCTATCCGTGTCTCGGATGTAGAAGGTAGCTGGACCTACCTCCTCAACGATTTCATATGTACCAGTCCATGAAGGATCCAGTCCCCGAGGCTCCGAGTAGACTTGCTCCATGACCTAGTCACCCAATTTCAGTGTCCGGGACTGGACTTTGGCATCATAAGTGCTGACTATTATTCTCTTGTTAGCAAGATTATGCATGTATGCTACATCCCGTCGTTCCTCCAGTAAATCGGTATCAAGCTGAAGACCTTCTGCATTGGTACGTGCGTCGAAGTGTTCGACCCTTCGCTTTGAATTTGTGTCTCGAAGGAGAGGACTGCCTATGTTCCAAAAGCCATGCAGAAGGGATTTTCTCCGTTGCCTCAGTTGCTGTTGTTTCGATAGCCCACAATACTTCCGGGAGTTTGGAGGCCCAAAGGCCCTTTACATCGTCAAGGTTCTTCTTGATTATTTTGTTGACAGCTTCCACTTGGCCGTTGGTTTATGGATATGCTGGTGAGGCGTATAGGATCCTAATGCCCATGTTCTTGGTGTAAGCCCTCAGCTCATCGTTGTCGAATTGGGCCCTGTTGTTAATGATAATTGTGTCTGGGACTTCGAATCTGCAACAGATTTTCTTCCACAAGAAATTTTTCACTTTTTCTATCGTGATGGCCACGAGAGGTTCTGCCTCTACCCACTTTGTTTGATAGTCTACCGCTACAATGGCATATTTGAACTATCTGACCGCCATAGGGAGCTTATCAATAAGGTCCAGGCCCTACTGGCAAAAAGGCTAAGGTGTGAGGAGGATGGAGAGAGCGATAGGTGGTGTCCTTGGGATGTTGGCGTACATTTGGCATTTATAGAAAGAACGCGAAATTATTTTAGCTACCACTGACATGGTTGACCAGAAATACCAGGCTCAGAGAGCCTTATGTACAAGAGACCGGGCCTCTGCATGGTCACCGCAGATACCACTGTGAATTTCTTTCATGATACTGTTACCTTCCAGTGTGACGCAATTGAGGTTGGGGAAGCTATGTCTTCTTCTGTAGAGTTTGCCATCCATAATCTTGTACCTAGATGACCACAGTTGCAACTTTGTTGCCTCAATCTTATCCTCCGGGGCTAAGCCATCAACCATATATTTGAGTATTGGATCTATCCAGGAGGCAGTATTGTCAATAACGAATATTTCAGACACCGTCTTAGAAGTGCTTGGCTTTTCCAGTAATTCCACCTTTGTGGCCACTTATGCAGGACTTGGAGAAGTTGCTGCAAGCTTGGCGAGGGCATCTGCCTTGTTGTTTTTTCCTCTTGGTATCTAAGTAATTGTGAACGAGGTGAATCATTTTATCAACGCCTTAGCGAGAGCCTGGTAAGATGACATTTGAGGCTCTTTAGCCTCGAAGTCCCCGTTGACCTGATTCACCACTAATTGAGAGTCGCTGAAGATGTGAAGGTGCTGGATACCTAGTTCCCGTGGGACCTATAGACCTGCAATGAGGGCTTTATACTCTGCAACGTTGTAGCATGCTTTAAAAGCAAATTTCAAGGCATACTCATACACTTGGTCCTCCGGGCTGATGAGCAAAATGCCGGTTCCACTTGAAGAAAGGTGTGCACTTGTCTGTGAGTCTTGACATGAATTTGGAAATGGCGGCCACAGTTCCGGTAAGGGACTGAACCTCGTTTCGGTAGGTGGGTGACGTCATGTCTAAGATAGCCTGTACTTCTCTGGGTTTGCCTTTATCCCCCTTTGAGTGATGATGTAACCGAGAAACTTTCCTATCTCGACTCCGAAGATGCACTTCTGTAGGTTCAATCGCATACCGTTACACAAAATGATGGTGAAAACCATTGAGAGGATCGCGACATGGTCATCAACCGTTAGGCTTTTGACCAGCATATCGTCCACGTATACTTCCATAATGGTACCGATGACGACTGCAAACATGACATTGACGAGTCTTTGATAAGTGGGACCCATATTCTTGATAACAAAAAGCATGACTTGGTAGTAGTAGAGACCTTTGTCGGTAGTGAAGGCAGTATGCTCCTCATCAGCGGGGTTTATTCTTATTTGATTGTACCCGCTGAATGCATCCATGAAGCTGAGTAACCGGTACCCAGCTGTAGAATATATGAGTTAGTCAATTCTTGGCAGCGGAAAGCTGTCCTTTGGGCATGTCCGGTTGAGATTCGTGTAGTCGACACACATACGCCAAGATCCCGCTGTCTTTTTGGGTACCATGACTACATTAGCTAGCCAACGTGGGTACGTTACTTCCCTGATAAACTTGGTAGCCTTGTACTTGTTGTGGTTGAAAGCCCTGTGTTTTTGCCTTACCAGGTCTGAGAAAGGGATGATGCTGAGGTTGTGCATGGCTATATCTGTCGGGATCCCGGGAAAATCTTTGTATGACCACGTAAAAGTTGATTCGTTGGTGCGTAGAAATAGGATCATGTTCTCCCTCACAGATGTGGTCAACTTGGTATCGATCCTGACAATTCTGTCAGGGAATTCGTCTGATAGTACCACTTCTTCAATGTCTTCCATGGCTCCGGGCCATTCTTCATATGAAATTGTGTCGTCCCTTGGGTCCTCGTATCTGTCAGTAGGTGAGCGATCCGCAGTTACCGATAGCATCTCTGATCTTCCCTTACCCTAGGATACCTTTGAAGAATAGCAATGCCTTGCCGCAGCCTGATCACCTAGGATCGTCACCACTCCCATGGGAGTTGAAATCTTCATCAGGAGCATGTGCGCAGCTACAAAAGTCTTCAGGTGCTAGAGTGCTGGTCGCCCCAAGATTGCGTTGTAGGATGACACACAGTCAACCACGATAAACTATGTTTTGATGGTTGAGCAGTTTGGACTGTCTCCCACCGTGATCAACAGATAATCGGATCCTAGTGGTTGGACGATATCCCCGGAGAAACTATCAGGGGCTCGTTGTCCTGTGATAAGTTGGATAGTCCCCGATTCAGGGCCTTATATGTATCGACAAACACTACACTGATGTAGGCACATGTATCGATGAGGACCCATGAAGTAATATAGTGATCCATCTGGAGCGTGATGAGGAAAGGATCGTCATGAGGCATTTTGAGGTTCCCTTCCTCCTCTTCCAAGAAAGTGATAGACTTCCATCCAGTCACATTTTCCTCCCCCAGGGGTGTTGTGGAAGTTGAAAACTTCATGGTGGCCGAAACTTGTGCCTCGCTTCCTTCTTTGGGGTTGTAACTCCTTTGGTCCTCCACCGTGGATCGTGAGAATCCGGCCATACACATCAATAGCCCTTATCTCTTTACTGGGCAGGTACTGCTGGAGTTTTCCATTTTGAACGAGTGACTCGATGATATTTTTTAGAGCCATGCAAAGGTTGGTATTGTGGCCAACGTCTTTATGATAGGGGCAGAACCTATCGGTATCCTGTTGCGTGAGCTTGCTCTTTGGGAACTTAAGGGGTGGTGGTCCAAGTATTTCGTCTATGTTCTCGTTCCAGATGGTCTCGTACGAGGTGGTGAGGAGAGTGAATGCTACGTACCGTGGTGGAGGCAGTCTTTTGAGATACTGTTGTGTTCTGTCTTTCCAATGGGATTGAGTGCCCGAATAGTCACTAGATCTGGATGAGGACTCCTTGCCCTTCTTGCTTGCAGAGTAGGGTGATCGTTCGGCATCCTGGGTCATTATGGCTTTCTTGGCTCGTCCATGACCGCCGGGGCCGGGTTGGTGGTTCTTTTCTTCTCTGGTTTAATGTTATCACCGTATGTTTCGAACTTAGCCTGGGCGTTTCTGATGGCTGTGTCTATCAGCTCGTCGTAGCTAGCCGAGAGATGATGATTATTCTCGTAAAGGAAGTCTCCAGGCCTTAGACCCCGTATGAAAGCTAACTCCTCCAGTTCTTTGTTTAGATCTCAGCACTTGGCGCTAGCCTCTTGCCACCTGTTGCCAAAAGATTTCAATGTTTCATTCTCGCCTTATTGTACTTTCACCAGTCCCTTTGGGGTATTTATTCCATCGGTATGTAGAATGAAACGAGCCACAAATTTGTCTGTGAGCTCCTTGAAGTTTCCTATAGAACCAGCTGGCAGTTCGTAGAACCAACTCAAAGCTTAACCGGACAATGTCTCCTGGAACATGTTGCAACAAACCTCATCCGTGTACCTTTTGGGGCTCGTTTACGAGCAGAAGGCTTGCAAATGTTGATACGGGTCCCCAATTCCGGTATAATAAATCTTGAGCTGCTTTTCCGCATTCGAGCGTACTAGACCTCAGACTTCCTGGGTGAAAAGGCTCGGACGGTCCTCGAAAGTCTTCAGAGGACACCATGTGTCCTGGTTCTCCGCTGCCTCTACCCTTGTTTAAGGGGCACTCAGTGTATTATTCATCTATATGAGCAGTGCAGTGTTTGGGTCGGTTACCGATGTCTCAACTGGTGGCAGCCTGGGTAAGGGTGGGGGTGGCATATGTCTTAGGCTTTCTGCGTACAGATCAACTAGTATATGGACAGCCTGCTGAATTGTACCGCTGGCTGTTGAGGGCATGGTACTGGTTGCTCCTACCACTACGGTTACCGAGGCATCTGTTACCTCTGTTATCATGGCTTGCGTAGCCCTAGTGAGAGCTTGAGTAAGAGGTTCGTTATATTGGTGTCGTTGATCCAACGCCCGAGCGAGCGCTGTGTTCTCGTCTTTCAGCTCTTGTAATCTCTGTTGCAAAAAGAGGTTGGTTTCTCTATCAATCCTCTGCTGTTCTTGGTTGATCCTGCTTTGTTCATGGAAGGCTATGATCTCCACTCGCATGGCATCCAGCTTTGAAACAGGGGCCGAAGTGTCTGGGATTGCCGGTGAGTTGCTTGCTCCTACTAGGTCCAAGGATCCTAGGTTGTGGGCTTCGGTTCCTATATTCGGCTTCTAAAGCGATGAAGTACCTTGTGTGAATACGAATGCCCGAGCCACATTTCTACCCGGACCTGCTGTATCCTCCAGCTCTACCATGATATCCAGATTCTAGACCCCTATTTGGTGCACCAATGTTCTGGTTGCTTTCTCCGGGTACCTCACACAAAATGCTATGCCGCTGGGGGTAGCGATCTAACTCTAGATCCCTGTGCAAACAGAACATACAACGTTAGAGGGATAAACCATACCAGACAGTTTATACCTCTTCGATGCTTGAGTGAGGATCTATATATATATATATTGATAGAGTAACAGTAAGAGGAAGAAGTCATTACCCCCCTGAAGGTGGTTGACTTCTGATGTATATACTTCAGTGTGGGGAAGACATTCCTCATGTCTACGATGTGGGATGTGGTGTACTTCCTTGCAGCCTTAGAAGGCTCTGGTGCCTTTGTTGGTAGCTTGTAATGAGCAGTCCTTGCTTATCAGGGGCGTGGCTTATTATGAACTTCTTCATGGTGGGTAGAGAACCCGGCCCATGACATGGTACTTGGAAGTCCCTACGGGGTCTATTAGCAGTTACCAATACCTTGTGGCAATCGAGTTATTGCCAGTGTGTACATTACGAGCTTAGCTTTCGATTCTAATTGGTTTAAGCAAGAACAAAAAAAATATGAAAGTAGGATTCGTTTAGAGTTTATTAGCAATATTTATGTTGTAAATTCAAGGATTGGCATGGCTGGCACTCCTTGTTATTGGGTGGGTTGCTTAGAGTGCAAGGTTAATATATCTCATCTCATGCATTTCTAGAGATAAGTGTCTAACTCTTCGGATATATACAAATGACCTCTAAATCACAGAAGCTACAGTACGTGGTCCTCTTCATTCAAAGTCATTGGCAACTACACTACGTACATAATGGATATCAAAGTAATAGCTCTCAAACATAGGAATTGCTTATTTTATATATATATTGTGAGCTCGGAAAATATTTGAGGTACTATGGGTACTATGTAACCAAAAGAAAAAAATATTTGAGGTACTATTGTGGAATTATTCTAGAATTGAATTTATAATCTTGGTAAGAAGCAAGATGCTTGGGATTATTTTTCACAATTTTTCACAAGGTTACATCTTCAATTTAAGGGTCTGATATAAAGAATGCGATGTCACGATTCCGAGGGTATTTTGGGAGAATTTTTCAGACACCGAAACTATTTATTATGAATTTCCGAAGTTTGGAAATTATGAAAATTCATTTTAAATAACGGAAATTATTGCGGTGCAATCTGGATAGTCGAAAATCTCCACCGCTTGATCTGGGCCGCCCAAATTCATTTGGGGATGGGCTATTTATAGGCGTGAGATCAGATGGACGCCCCAGAATGATCGAGAGGTTTCTGGGCTCTTCGACCCGGATTCTCGACCCGATAACCCGCGAAGGAGATCCGACGGAATAATATCTGTCCGACCCGACACGCTGACGGATCACCAGCGTTCGAACAGCCTCGACGTCGCCGACATCCCTCTGGTATCGGTTTGGTAGATCGTCGACCCTGGGGCGAGAATCGAAGCTGTGAAGCTCTGAGTTCTCCGGCGGTTCCTCGGCTGCTTCTGACGACGGAATGATCTGTATGAGTAGGCCTGGCATTTAAACTCGTAACCCGCACTAAACCCGCACTATACCCTCACAAACTTATTATGAACTTCTTCATGGTGGGTAGAGAACCCGGCCCATGACATGGTACTTGGAAGTCCCTACGGGTCTATTAGCAGTTACCAATACCTTGTGGCAATCGAGTTATTGCCAGTGTGTACATTACGAGCTTAGCTTTCGATTCTAATTGGTTTAAGCAAGAACAAAAAAATATGAAAGTAGGATTCGTTTAGAGTTTATTAGCAATATTTATGTTGTAAATTCAAGGATTGGCATGGCTGGCACTCCTTGTTATTGGGTGGGTTGCTTAGAGTGCAAGGTTAATATATCTCATCTCATGCATTTCTAGAGATAAGTGTCTAACTCTTCGGATATATACAAATGACCTCTAAATCACAGAAGCTACAGTACGTGGTCCTCTTCATTCAAAGTCATTGGCAACTACACTACGTACATAATGGATATCAAAGTAATAGCTCTCAAACATAGGAATTGCTTATTTTATATATATATTGTGAGCTCGGAAAATATTTGAGGTACTATGGGTACTATGTAACCAAAAGAAAAAAATATTTGAGGTACTATTGTGGAATTATTCTAGAATTGAATTTATAATCTTGGTAAGAAGCAAGATGCTTGGGATTATTTTTCACAATTTTTCACAAGGTTACATCTTCAATTTAAGGGTCTGATATTAAAGAATGCGATGTCACGATTCCGAGGGTATTTTGGGAGAATTTTTCAGACACCGAAACTATTTATTATGAATTTCCGAAGTTTGGAAATTATGAAAATTCATTTTAAATAACGGAAATTATTGCGGTGCAATCTGGATAGTCGAAAATCTCCACCGCTTGATCTGGGCCGCCCAAATTCATTTGGGGATGGGCTATTTATAGGCGTGAGATCAGATGGACGCCCCAGAATGATCGAGAGGTTTCTGGGCTCTTCGACCCGGATTCTCGACCCGATAACCCGCGAAGGAGATCCGACGGAATAATATCTGTCCGACCGCGACACGCTGACGGATCACCAGCGTTCGAACAGCCTCGACGTCGCCGACATCCCTCTGGTATCGGTTTGGTAGATCGTCGACCCTGGGGCGAGAATCGAAGCTGTGAAGCTCTGAGTTCTCCGGCGGTTCCTCGGCTGCTTCTGACGACGGAATGATCTGTATGAGTAGGCCTGGCATTTAAACTCGTAACCCGCACTAAACCCGCACTATACCCTCACAAACTTATTATGAACTTCTTCATGGTGGGTAGAGAACCCGGCCCATGACATGGTACTTGGAAGTCCCTACGGGGTCTATTAGCAGTTACCAATACCTTGTGGCAATCGAGTTATTGCCAGTGTGTACATTACGAGCTTAGCTTTCGATTCTAATTGGTTTAAGCAAGAACAAAAAAATATGAAAGTAGGATTCGTTTAGAGTTTATTAGCAATATTTATGTTGTAAATTCAAGGATTGGCATGGCTGGCACTCCTTGTTATTGGGTGGGTTGCTTAGAGTGCAAGGTTAATATATCTCATCTCATGCATTTCTAGAGATAAGTGTCTAACTCTTCGGATATATACAAATGACCTCTAAATCACAGAAGCTACAGTACGTGGTCCTCTTCATTCAAAGTCATTGGCAACTACACTACGTACATAATGGATATCAAAGTAATAGCTCTCAAACATAGGAATTGCTTATTTTATATATATATTGTGAGCTCGGAAAATATTTGAGGTACTATGGGTACTATGTAACCAAAAGAAAAAAATATTTGAGGTACTCTTGTGGAATTATTCTAGAATTGAATTTATAATCTTGGTAAGAAGCAAGATGCTTGGGATTATTTTTCACAATTTTTCACAAGGTTACATCTTCAATTTAAGGGTCTGATATTAAAGAAGCGATGTCACGATTCCGAGGGTATTTTGGGAGAATTTTTCAGACACCGAAACTATTTATTATGAATTTCCGAAGTTTGGAAATTATGAAAATTCATTTTAAATAACGGAAATTATTGCGGTGCAATCTGGATAGTCGAAAATCTCCACCGCTTGATCTGGGCCGCCCAAATTCATTTGGGGATGGGCTATTTATAGGCGTGAGATCAGATGGACGCCCCAGAATGATCGAGAGGTTTCTGGGCTCTTCGACCCGGATTCTCGACCCGATAACCCACGAAGGAGATCCGACGGAATAATATCTGTCCGACCGCGACACGCTGACGGATCACCAGCGTTCGAACAGCCTCGACGTCGCCGACATCCCTCTGGTATCGGTTTGGTAGATCGTCGACCCTGGGGCGAGAATCGAAGCTGTGAAGCTCTGAGTTCTCCGGCGGTTCCTCGGCTGCTTCTGACGACGGAATGATCTGTATGAGTAGGCCTGGCATTTAAACTCGTAACCCGCACTATACCCTCACAAACTAACCCCCCCCCCCCCCCCCCCCCCCCCCCACCATTTATTAATCCAGGCTAAAAAAAGCCCGCACGCAAAAAACCCTCAAATTAATGGGTTTTGCTGGCTAAACCCGTTAGAACCCGTTAACTCAAAATCCTTCCCAATAACCCATTTCCCATTGCCCATACGGGTTCCCCATTTTTTTTTTCAACCAGGGCATTTTTATAATTTTTCTTATTCCCCATGAGGATCCGACAGTTGGATCTTCGTATAATTGTGAAAAGACGATTCAAAAGGAGATCCGTGAGGATTCGACCGTTGGATCGTTGTATAATTTTGTGAGGATGATTCTAAAGGCGATCTGGGACGATCTAACCGTTGGATCTTCGTATAATTGTGCAAAGATGATTCAAAAGGCGATCCGTGAGGATCCGACCGTTGGATGGTCATATAATTTTGTGAGGATGATTCTAAGGGCGATTCGGGACTGTCCAACCGTTGGATCTTCGTATAATTTTGAGAGGATGAACCTAAGTGCGGTTCGTGAGGATTTGACCGTTGGATCGTCATATAATTTTGAGAGGATGAACCTAAGGGTGATAAGTGAGGATCCGACCGTTGGATCATCGTATAAATAGGTGAAGATGATCCTCTAGGTGATCTATGAGGGTCCGACAGTTGGATCATCGTATAATTGTGATTTGTGAATTATTTTTTGTCAAAAAAGGAAAGGAAAAAAAATCTAAAAAGATAGAAAATAAAAAATTTCAAAATAGAAAATAAAAAAAGTTCATATAGAGAAAAGGGAAAATTTCGCAAACAGTACACCAAGTAAAGGCCACTAATAATTTTTATACACAAAGTTTCAAACCAAACATTTCTGTACACGAAATCTGAAACTCGACCCACTATCAGTACACGATGTCAATTTTTGACACCAAAATGTCCATTATGCCCTCAGTTCTTTTTTTTTAATATTTTTTTTCTGTTATTTTTTTTTCCTTCGTTTATAAATGACTCGAGTTTTTTTTTTTTTTTTTTTTTGTTAATTGTGATGGTAGCATTGAATGGTATTATAATCTGATCTGAAAGAGTTGTTATATTAGATAGTGAATTATATTAGCTTGTTTTTGGGGTTGAATTATTCCTAAAGAATTATATATATATATATATATATATCTAGTTATATATATATCTTCATGTTTTGACTATACTTCTAGTAGTGGCCCTGTTCTGCATTTGTTAATAAACATATGGTTTTTAATTGATTAGTACATGTGGTCTTTTTAGTAGATTTATTGGGTCTGGGATTTTATATACATGTGGAGAGAATATCATCATTTGTAGTGTTAGCAAGAACCAAAAGGAAAGTGAATACTAGAATTAGGCAAATGGATTTCATGTAGTGTTTCAAAAGCATTCCTAAAGTTAATGGTAAATAGACTTGTTTCTCTCAGCTGGGAAACATATCATGCAGCGTTCTTTTGTCTGACAATGCTCTTACCTGTTACTAAAGAAAGAGATTTTTTTCTCTCAAGAACTTGAATTGGAACAGATCGTCAAATTTTGTGGATGGATAAAAGTAATGATTAAGCCCTTGAGATGATATTGGCCTGTGTAAAGGATACATCTCATTACTCTTTTAAACAGTTGAGAAAGACTCGCACATTCAACTGAACTCTAAGTTCAAAGTTATCCTTTTTTAAACGCCTATTTTGGAGACATTGTGACATTGTGTGCCTCTCTATCATTTTATCTATTTAGTTGTCAAGCTTATGGTTCGTTGCTGTTTTCAACTTTTCATATAGGGTCATAAAGAATGGCTTGCAGAGGTTCAATTTCTTGGTGTGGTAAATCACCCAAATCTAGCAAAGCTTCTAGGATATTGCTCTATAGATGGAGAAAGAGGGATCCAACGGCTATTGGTATGTGAATATATGCCTAATAGGAGCTTAGAAGATCATCTTTTCAACAGGGTTTTGAACCCTCTTCCTTGGATCACGAGGTTACAAGTAATGCTTGGTGCTGCTCAAGCTAGGATTGGCTTATCTACACGATGGACTGGAAGTCCAGGTGAATATAGTTTTCATTTATTTAACCTATGTGTGACCATGCATTTCCTTTGAGTTTGTTTGGAATGTAGAACTACCATATCATCTATGTGAATTTGACCAATGGAATACCAAATCAATATAATGACTTGCTTAAGCTAGTGAAGTATTAGAAGTAGGACTAGGAATGTAGTAACTACTTATTACGTCATACATCTTTTACTTGTTTGCTGCATTTATAGTGGCATCTCTGGTTTTGGAACTTAAATTGTATATGCTAATAATACAATTGCCTCCAGTTACATATATTGGTGGACACTGTCACTTCAGCAACTGTCCATTATCTTGATGTATTTTGTTCTCTAAAAGCTTAAGCTGTTGGGACGACCCTGTGGTTGTGTCACATGGTATAAGAGTTCTTGAGTTCAAAACCATCGAATGAAATTGCACTCTTCTTTGTTGTCTAGTACAATTTGAAATTGAATATAAAACTTGAGAGTAATATAAAAGAAGCATGAATTAAATTATCATTCTGTAATTTCTGCGCGTTAATAGGTATCCCCTGTTTACTTCAACACACTAGTCCCCTGATCTTATTCTTCCATTTTTGTAGCTGGAAGTCAATTACAGGGAACAATTTAAATTCTCGCTACTTAAAAATGTGCTTTAATGTTAATGTTATAATACTGCATCATAGATTTGGTTCAGCTCTGCTTGTGAGCTTAAAACAAAAGTCATCTTCTATCAATATCCAAATGCTGAAGAGTGTATTTAAGGATGGTAGATACTGGCTTACCTCACATGGCAACTCTTTATTTGTTTGAAGACAAGAATTTTTATATAATTTCTTGAACCTTTTTTGTTGCATTGTTTGAATAGGTGATATATCGAGACTTCAAATCCTCCAACGTGCTCTTGGATGAGGACTTTAAGCCGAAGCTCGAGGACTTCGGGCTTGCTAGAGAAGGACCAAAGGGTGACCGTACTCATCACTACTAGCAAAATAACAACACACACGGATTTACTGTAATTAAAAGCCACAGATATCTGTGTGAAATAGAAATACTAATAGAAATCCATGTGAAATGAGCATAATCGGGCCCACAATAATTTATAATTTATACAATAATAATATCAACGGAAATCCGTGTGCATAAACAATAGCAACATATATCTGTGTAAAAACTAAAACATTTTCACACGGATATCTGTGTGCAAATCATTTCACACTGATTTCTGTATGTATTATAAATTAGTTTATTTCAAAATCATTAATTTTGTTAGAAATGTGAATTATGGAGGGACAGATTTCCGTTACAATAAATATTTGATACTGATTTCTGTGTGCAATGAGTAACACACAAATATCTGTGTGAAATTTTGACATAGATATCCGTGTGAATAAACAACAGTAACAGATATCTGTGTAAAAACTAAAACATTTCACACGGATTTCTGTGTGAAAATAAATTCACACTGATTTCTGTATGTATTATAAATTATTCTATTTCAAAATAATTAATATTTTTATGTTATGTGAATTATGGAGGGACAGATTTCCGTTACAATAAGTATTTGATACAGATTTATGTGTGAAATGAGTAACACACAAATATTTATACAATAACAATATCAACGGAAATCCGTGTGCATAAACAACAGTCACAGATATCTGTGTAAAAACTAAAACATTTTCACACGGATTTCTGTACGTATTATAAATTAGTTTATTTCGTGTGAAATAGGAGACTACACACAGAAATCCGTGTGAATAAACAACAGTAACTGATGTCTGTGTAAAAACTAAAACCTTTTCACACGGATATCCGTGTGAAAATAACAATTAGCTACAAAATTCCGTGTGAAAAAGTATAGGTGTATATAAGGTTGACCATTTATTTGATATCGAAATAACGGCGGATTGAGTTAATTTTTTTTTACACAATACCTATTAATACACTATAAATAGATGGGTAATGTGAATTTATTGAATTTCAATTTTGATTTATTGGTTCGCACAAAAATTCTTATATGTCTACTAATGTGGTATAACTAGTTTATTAGTTGTAATGAAAAGTATGCTTTCCATAAGCAACAATGCGTAGGAAATAGATTTTATCAAAATCGACCGTTGGATGTTATCATGATAAGAATAAATGGTTATTTTCAAAATTTCAGCTATTTTCGTCGTCGTTTGGGTTTCGATCTAGTAGGTCAACCCTAAACCTTAAATACTACATAAAACTAATATGCTCATAACCGCTCACTTGTAACTTATTTTTTAGATATGTAAACTCTCATGCTCTCATGGGTAGAAGTTATATCAACTAATGTAAAAATTTCTGAAATTTTATCTCCTCAAGGGTCGGCTCCCCTTAGGGAAGTAGAAGCGTTTAAAGGGTTGACCGGTTTATTTCATGTCAAAATAACGGCGGATCGGGTTAATTTTTTCACACAATACCTATTAATACGCAATAAATAGACAGGTAATGCCAAATTTATTGATTTCCAATTTCGAGTGTTTAGATCGAACGAAATCTTATGTGCCTACCAATTTTGTTTAACTGGTTTATTAGTTATAATGAAAAGTATACATTCCATAGGCAACAATGCGTAGGAAATAGACTTTATCAAAATCGACCGTAGGATGTTATCATGATAAGAATAAATGGTTGTGTTCAAAATTTCAGCTATTTTCGTCGTCGTTTGAGTTTCGATCTAGTAGGTCAACCCTAAACCTTAAATAGTACATAAACTAATATGCTCATAACCGCCCACTCATAACTTATTTTTTTGATCTGTAAACTCTCATGCTCTCATGTGTCGAAGCAATATCAACTAATATAAAAATTTCTGAAATTTTATCTCCTCAAGGGTCGGCTCCCCTTAGGGAAGTAGTAGCGTTTAAAGGGTTGACCGGTTTATTTCATGTCAAAATAACGGCGGATCGGGTTAATTTTTTCACACAATACCTATTAATACGAAATAAATAGACAGGTAATGCCAAATTTATTGATTTCCAGTTTCAAGTGTTTAGATCGAACGAAATCTTATGTGCCTACCAATTTTGTTTAACTGGTTTATTAGTTATAATGAAAAGTATACATTCCATAGGCAACAATGCGTAGGAAATAGACTTTATCAAAATCGACCGTAGGATGTTATCATGATAAGAATAAATGGTTGTGTTCAAAATTTCAGCTATTTTCGTCGTCGTTTGAGTTTCGATCTAGTAGGTCAACCCTAAACCTTAAATAGTACATAAACTAATATGCTCATAACCGCCCACTCATAACTTATTTTTTTGATCTGTAAACTCTCATGCTCTCATGTGTCGAAGCTATATCAACTAATGTAAAAATTTCTGAAATTTTATCTCCTCAAGGGTCGGCTCCCCTTAGGGAAGTAGAAGCTTTTAAAGGGTTGACCGGTTTTTGGTACAGACATCTGTGTGAAATGAGTAACACACACGGATATCTGTGTGAAATGTTAACACGGAAATCCGTGTGAAAAGAATCATTAGCTACAGAATTCCGTGTGAAAACTCTATTAGCTACAGAATTTCGTTACAATAAGTTTTTAATACAGAATTCTCTATGAAATTAGCAACGCACGAATATCTGTGTGAAATGTAGACACGGATCTGTGTGAAAAGAAAAATTAGCTACTAAATTCCGTGTGAAAAAATAGAATAGAGATAGAATTCCGTGTAAACAATAATTAACATGACAGTTATATATTACTGAGATAAATACAGACGAATATCTGTGGTAAATATATATGTATCTCACACGGATTTTCGTGGTAAATTTTTTCCCGCTCACTTTTTTGGAACAAATTCAATTTCCCTCCCCTAGTAGTATTACAGACGGATTTCCGTGGATTACTGAGCTACATACACACGGATATCAGTAGCAAAGGTAAATGTATTTCACACGGATTTCCGTGGAAATTTCGTTTATAACCAGCAAATTGATCCAAATCTGAAGCATATTGGTACGCCTGAATTAAGCGCACAAAATTACCCTGCAAAAGACAATTGTTAGTATAGGATAAGCAGGGATCGTTCAGTCCGGGGATTGAGGGTACACCTGTAATTGCAAAAATAAATTAATAAAAGTAAAAATTTTTATGTACAAAAATAACAAATAAAGAATTAAAATAATAAAGTAAAAAGTATTATGTACAAAAATAAAACAAAGAATAGAAATATATACAAGTTAATGTAAAAAGGGGGGATTTGAGTTTTCAAAACGCAAACAATAATAAAAGAAAGAAAATGTTTCAATTTTTAGGGATTCCAAATCAGATGTATGGACGTTGAGAACTTCGTAATCCACCACTAGCTAAGATAAGAGAAAGACAATTTAACCTAATCTTCAATTACTAAGGCATGTGAATGAAACCAATCAAGAACTTTAGGATCGCCGCTAAAGCCTTATTTTTCCCAAAATTACTTAGAACCGTGAACGCACTGCCTCCTAAGCTTGCTTATATGCAATCAAGGTGTAGAACGCTACCCTATCAAATTAACTCATTAAGCACACATAAACACATTAAGCTCTTTGGAAAGATTGATTTTAGAGTACAAAACTAGTGAGGAACGCCATCCTAGCATGCATTCTATTTGTTTGATTTCACCTAACATGTAGGCTTTACTACTTGAGTGTTTTAAGACCGTGAACGCACTGCACCTGAAAACTAGCTCCAATTACATGCTCATATTTTAGGTGATCAATTTAAGACATAAACATATAAAAGATTTTATAAAACAAAACCAAACAAAGCATTCACAAAACCTTGTAATCGAAAAAGAGATTCAAAAGCTAAATATCCATCACATAACTAGGATTTCATACTAGTTCTCAACAAGAAAATTACTCACTCATAGTTTGGAAATCCAAAAAAAAATAAAACCAAAAGAAATTACAAGGAAAAAGATAGAATTACACCATGAAGGGAGTGGATGATGAAAAGCTTGAGATGTTGATCTTGAATCTTGAAAGCAAGACTTCACTATCACGGCACAAGGTGGATGATGACGGCTAGGAGGCTTCATGGCTTGTTCTTCTCTTCTTCTCTTTGCTTGGAAATGCAGAAACTTGAAACTAGAGAATGGAAAGGAAAATGGAAAGGAAGTGGAGAGACAAAGAAGATGGAATGGATGAAGGAATGTGTATAGAAAAATGGAAAGAAAATGGAGAGACAAAGAAGATGGAATGGATGAAGGAATGTGTGGGAAAATGGAAAGGAAATGGTGAGACAAGGAGATGAAATGGATGAAGGAATGTGTTTAGGAAAATGGAAAGGAAATGGAGAGACAAAGAAGATGGAATGGATGAAGGAATGTGTGTAGGAAAATGGAAAGAAAATGGAGAGACAAAGAAGATGGAATGGATGAAGGAATGTGTTTAGGAAAATGGAAAGAAAATGGAGAGACAAAGAAGATGGAATGGATGAAGGAATGTGTCTTAGAATGAGAGGAGAAGGTGTTTATATAGGGAAGAAAAAGAAGAGTGAAATGATGAGTGGAAGAAAAATAATGAAAGTGGATCTAAGTTCACTTGTAAAATATGGAAAAGATAGAGAAATGATGAAATGAAAGCAAAGCACGAAGGTGCAGCAACATGGAAGTGATGATGATCTATTAAAGAGATTGTAGAAGAAAAATATATCCAAGGAAAAAGAGAAAAGCATCTAGCTTTCTTCATGTGGGTAGGAAACATGAACATGTGAATATTGAGCTGGTTTTAAGTCAGTTTCTGCCCCTTTATTCCTTCAATTATTTCTCCAACAAGACTTCATTATATGCCTTCGACTTCTTCATATGAAATGTTCCACTATGAGTGTAGATCATCCTGACAAATTTTCAAATTTTTATTCGATGCGGTTGGGCCGAAAATGCTGCTGGACCTCTTACAGGTCCAGTTTTCCAGTTTTGCTTCTATAGAAAATTGGGCTGATTGTTTGAAGGCCTTCCACTCATAGTTTGCTCTGGTACTCTTCATAAGAAATGATTCTTGGGATTTCTAGAATGAATCTGGAAATTTTCAACTCATTTGGAGTTCGGATGGTTAGTTTGCCACTCCTCATTTATTGTCTAGCTCGCTTTCTCATTGGCTCAATTTCTCCAAGACACGCTTTGTCAGGCCAAAATGCTCATTTTGGGGCCAAACAGCTCATTTCATCATCATCTACTCCAATGTACCTAAAAAATAGAAATTGAGTTAAAAATCGATTCGTTAAGGAATTAACTAAGCAAAATGTGAGGAATTAACTATTAAAATACCACATTAAAATGCTCCTATCACATATCGATCCATGTCCTTCTCCCCCACCCCTAAAGCGTATCGATGTCCTTCTCCCCCAAATCAATTCAGCCTTATCAGAGGTCTGGAAGCGGTTGTAGGCAACAACAATTTGATATCTCCCCCAAGGAGGTGAAGTGGTTGCTGGTGTATTCCTCAAATCGATTATGCCTTATCAGAGGTCTGAGCTTCTCTTTCCGTTTTCGAGCTCAATACACTTACGAATCCTCTCTTTGCTTCGAACCACAGCTTAGACAAAGCCTCAAGGAGGTGAAGTGCTAGCTGACAGAAGGCAAAACCGTTGATATCTCCCTCCACTCTCAACCTCACGATCCGAATGTTCGAGCGAATCTCTCTCTGGCTCCTCCTCCCCGCACTTTCCCAAGCTGATGACACAGTCTGCATCGTCGGCGCCGGCATCGGCGGCGCTTCCGTGGCCCACTTCCTCCGCGAATACTCTCCCTCCACTCTCAACCTCACGATCCGAATGTTCGAGCGAAATGGCGTCGTCGGGGGACGCATGGCCACTGTCAACGTCTCCGGCGAGTTCTTCGAGGCCGGCTCCTCGATTCTCCACCCCAAGAACTTCTACACCGTCAACTACACCAGGCTGCTGAACCTCACCGTCAACAGTCCGTCGGATGATTCCGAGGGTTTTGGAATTTGGGATGGGGAGAAGTTCATCTTCAAGACTCTGAGCGTGAAGTCCAAGCTTCCGTTTGTGAACAGGATTGTTTCGCTGGCGAATTCGCTGCTGCTGTTCGTCCGATGCGGCTACTCGCTCGTCAGAATGGATAGATTCGTAGAGGTACTTCTACTTGTGCCTAGCGTGTTTCGGATGTGTGATTTGTGATTTGGATTGTGATTTGGTTTTTCTGGTGCAGACTACTGTGAATAGTTTCTTGAAGTATTATGAGAGCTTAAAGACGAGGCCGGTTTTCGAGTCGGTGGATGAGATGCTTAAATGGGCTGGTTTGCACAATCTCACGGCGAGGACTTTGGCTGAGGAGCTGGCTGATTCTGGCTTGTGTCCCTTGTTGATACAAGAGCTTGTCACTGTAAGAACTTTTCTCCACACAAGAATTTTTTAAGCTTAACTTTCTCAAGTATTAAATGATGGAATGCTTTAGTTCTTTTGATTGTTTGGGGTAGTCCGGTAGGGTATGCTTAGTTCTTTTTTAAGCTTAGTTCTTTTGATTGTTTGGGGTAGGCCGGTTTTCGAGTCGGTGGATGAGAATCATGAGATGCTTAATGCTGCTTTATGCATTGCCCTTTATTAGTAGTTTCACTTTGGTTGGATTCGTTTGGGTCTGTTATCATGTTGTGGTTACAGATAGTTAATTAGTATTGATTACAGATATCTCTCCCATGTGTGTAGCTTGTATGTCTTTAGAAGTGTTTTAAGATCTGAATTCATGTTATTGAAGTGTACTGGAGCCTATGGAGCTTGTATATATAGTAGAAAGGACGATTCTGTCAGAGACATGGTTTTACTGGGTTTTCTAGATTGAGAAATGTGCTGTGGGGTGATCAACCATCTCTCTTAAAGATGAGCAGTAATAGAATCCCAGTCAATATGAATCACCTTGCTGCAAAGGCTGCACCGTTAGTTTGTGCATTTGTTCTTTTAAGAAGCATCTGTAGAGGGAAATGACTAAAGAAAGAGACCATAAAAGAAGATAAAGATTGGGGACATATACATAAGCCCACAAAAATTCACCTTGACCTTCTTTTGAATCTGCTTTTGACTTTGTTTGAGTCGGCTCCAAAGAATTGGATGCCTTCGTATATGTCTTTTGGAGTTTATTTTGACTGCTCAACTGTGAGTTTCTAGCATTGATCATATATGGCTGAAAACAGCTTAGATCCTGGAATCCTTCTCTTTTTATCACTGCCTTATCTGTCACTGAGATACCCATTTATATTCTTGATTCATCTCTGCCTTGATTTAGTCAAATTGAGTATGTAGATTGCAATATCCCTAGGTTAAGTCGTTACACTATGGTGCAAGCTTATCCTTCCTCTTTACTGCCGAACATTTGAGCTGGTGCATTCACTACTTCCTCTTATCTGTCACTTACGAATCCTCTCTTTGCTGCTAACTACAGCTTAGACAAAGCCTCAAGGAGGTGAAGTGGTTGCTGGAGAAGGCAAAACCGTTGGCTTCTAGTCTTCTAATTCTCAATCAAGGTCTGAGAAGGCAAAACCGTTCGCTTCTAGTCTTCTAATTCTCTCTCTCTCTCTCTCTCTCTCTCTCTCTCTCTCTCTCTCTCTCTCTCTCTCTCTCTCTCTCTCTCTCTCTCTCTCTCTCTCTCTCTCGGTTAATCGTACTCTTATGTTTTTTGTTGGTTTATTGGTTTGAAGCTGCAAGTTTGTGTTTTTTGTATTTGGTTTTGCTTGCTTGCTTCATTAATGCATTGCTGGTGTATTGTTTGCTGCTTGCTGTTAGGAGTAGGATTATGACAAACTGGTGTATTCCTTGCTTACTGGTGTATTGCTTGTTGGTGTATTGCTTGCTGTTAGGAGTAGGATTATGACAAATTGGTGTATTGCTTGCTTGCCTGTTGGTGTATTTCTTGCTTGCTGTTGAAGTAGGATTATGACAAACTGATTATATGGTTCTAGAAACTTGAAGTATTATGACAACCTGATTGTTATGTTCTTTGGGATGATATTACAAACTGATGATAATTTTTTTATATTGACTGGTGTAGGGAAAACTGCTACTGCCCATTTCGACTAGCTCTATGAAGCAGTGGTTGAAGAAATCTTGTATTCCTTTCATACTATATACTCACAGATGTAATATGTATACAAAGGCTATGTTGGTTCCTAATTAATTAGCAGAATCTTCAAGTAATGCAGAATCTTCATTGGTTCCTAATTAATTAGCAGATTTTTTATTTTTATTTTTTATAAATGCTATCACTTTTACACACAGAAATCAGTGAAAGTTAGGGTAAAAGAATTTGACACAGAAATCCGTGTGAGATAGGAAGTTATTCACACAGATTGCATTTCATTATGGTAATTTATATTCATGGAAAGACAGCGGGGCCCACGTCTAATATTCACACGGACAAAATAATCCGTGTGAGATGAGTACATATTTGACACAGAAATCCGTGTGAGATAGGTAAATATTTGCTACAGAAATCCGTGTGAAATAGAGTTGTTCACACGGACTGTGTTTCATTACGGTAATTTATATTTATGGAAAGATAGTGAGGCCCATGTAAGTGTTTCACACGGACAACATAATCCGTGTGAGATGAGCATTATCCCCCTCCAAACCGTACGGTAACACCAATCTGTGCGTGTACTGTGTGTAAAGGCTATCACACACTGAAATCCGTGTGTGAAAGTCTTATTACCCACAGATTAAAATCCGTGGGTAATTGTTATTTTGCTAGTAGAGCATGTATCAACAGCAGTAAGTAGATAATAGATGACTTATTTTACTACTAGCCCAAATTCTTTTCGAACTCGATGTCAACTTCATTTGGAGGTTGGCAGAATCTTGTTTGAATTGCAATATTGAGAGGACAATTCGTATTAGTTATCATTTACCTTTCTGGTTCTTTGCTTCTATTTAACATTTTCCCTGGTTCATATTGTATTTGCTTTTGTTATCAGGTGGTTGGGACTTATGGATATGCTGCCCCAGAGTCTGTCGAAACAGGCCATCTTTCCATCCATAGTGGCTTATGGAGTTTTGGTGTGGTGCTGTATGAGATCCTTACTGGGAGGCGTGTCTTAGAAAGACACCGGCCAACAGCGGAGCAGAAGCTTCTTTATTGGGTTAGACAGTACCCTGCAGACAGTAAAAAGTTCAGCATGATAATAGATCCACTCCTAAGAGACCAGTATTCTATTAATGCAGCTCGGAAAATTGCCAAGTTGGCAGATAGCTGCCTGAACAAGAATGCAAAAGGCCGGCCAACAATGAATCAGGTGGCAAGATCTTGAAGCAAGCTATACAGGATTCACAAAAGGGTACCAACTCTGTAAAATAACAATTTTGGGGCATCTGGGTCTAAATTGGGTAAAAAGAACCCCAAGTTAAGGTGATATAAGAGAAAAGCCTGTGATCAAACGAAAGCATTATTAATAGTGTCTGCTGTGACTATGTTCTATTTAAATTTTTTAACAGGTTGAAAAGGTTGGACAAGTGGAAATGGGAAGTTTTGTGTAAGTTCCAATTTTGCAAAGCTCAAATACTTTTAGCATGCTCTGTTTTTACGCCCTTTTTAACCGAAGTTAGGGGTTCTGGTCCAACATGAGGGTGGTTTGATCACTACTGAGAGAGGGTGTGCGTACTACTTGAGGGGGTTCGAGTACAATTGGATGGTTATCATTTCTACCTTCTGTTTTCCTGAGACTGAAGCTATGAAAGTTGGAGCAAATAATGTAGATAAAGAGGGAGTGAAAAGAATGACAAAAGACACGATCACTCGTTAGAAAGGGTAGTTGATTTTATAAGATTTCACTGATCTCTTGGAGCTACAATGTGAGCTTTCTAGTTTACTGGTTAGCGATGTATGAAACCTTGAAGAAACTACTGTACAATATACATCCGTTTTCAATTGCTTGTCTTAGAAAGCAAAATTACTATATTCCGTCACATTAACATATCCATGGTTATCTTACATTAGACGTCGTGCATTCTAAACTGAAAGAAGGTAAAAAGAAAACAAAGAGCGAAATGCAGCTACAAAATGAAGAAAGGAGGAGGCAAAGACATCTCAAATCGAGAAACCTCCCATATCCTGGTTACTCTGGAGTAGGATACTAATTCCTTCCACCACATAACAGTAGGCTGCAACTTCTAAGATCATCTTATAAAGAAAAAGAGACCACACTACAAACATTTATGTAAGTACAAAACAATAAATGATGATCTGCTAGTATTATTAGATAAATCTTATCTTTTGTACCATACATGAATTTGAAATAGGCGCATCTCATGAAGCCTTTAGTAGTGAAGTGTCACAGACTCCCAAAATCCTCTGAAGAATCCAAGCTATGCACTATCGTAATAAAATCCTAGGTTTCTGATACCATCAAGTTTTCCTCTGCCCACTAGAGATACCAGGATCTTGAGCAGTCGCATATTTCGGGGACTTAAGTGTTAGCTGTGGTCTGCAAAGTCCAAAATTCCCCATAGATGCAGAGTAATAAAATCTCTGAAGTTTGATTGGAATAGATCAGATTAATTGAAATGCTCTGAAATGGAACAATTAATATATAATTGCAGGTAATTATTTTGAAATCATTCGAGAAAGCTAGGTTTAAATTACAGACAGAAAGATAGAATAAAAGTGATACCAGCTCATACTACATACAATCCATTATTCACACACATTTCTCAAGAGATAAAAGCATAATAATTATTTCTTGCTGAAAGAGAAAGCAACGTCATCTGAAAACCTTCAACATTAAGCCTTGAATCTTTCCACTTCCGGGATCATTAGGCTCATTTCCCCGAATGCCAGAATCTCCTAACATCATGTCAAAACAAATGACAGTAAAAAACAATATTTCTAAAAGATTGAACAAATATTTTGTGTTTCCAAACGATTGTAACACTATAAATTTGAAAGAGTTTCTACAAGTATATCTAGCCAGAAAACATAAACACTATAAAAATTAGGTATTATGTAGTTTAGTTTACCATTTATCTTCGAAGTCTCCTTTGCACTTTTGCCCTATACACAGCGGTTTTGACATAAATCCAATCTTTTGCATTGTCCAGGAATCTGAAATACGCATATCTCCAAGAAGTCTTAAGCAGTAAACTGCCGCAGACCATCCAAAATCCAGTGACGAATCCCAGCACAGCACTGATAAAAAATCCTAGGCTTATGAGACCATCATTATCATGTTCTTTGTTATCATCAGCTTGAGTTTCTCCATCTCGTGAGCAATTTGGTGTCAGCGGTGGTCCACAAAGTCCAAGATTTCCCATATATTGAGAAGCATTAAAACTTTGAAGTTGAGTTCCAAGTGGAATTCTTCCTGACAAGTTGTTGTATGATAAGTCCAAGAAACTAAGAAAGTGTAAGCTCGCAAAACTTGTAGGAATTTTACCAGATATCTGGTTTCTTGACAAATCAAGAGATTCCAACATCTTCATGTTACCAAAGTTTTCGGGAAGCTTTCCTGTCAAATAGTTTCTTGACAGATTCAGTGATTTCAACTCTGTCATATTTGCTATACTTTGCGGAATTTCCCCCATCAAACAGTTGCTTGACATGTCAATGCTTCTCATACCAACAAGATTTTCCCCAAACTCGATCTCTACTCCCTTCCACACGAGGTCGAAATTAATTTCCGGATTGATAACATCATTAGCGCTTTGGCTGATGTTATTGAAGCAATGCGGCAAGCCTCCGGAAATATTGTTGTGAGAGAGGTCCAATACATGAATGGCAGCTAGAGCGCACAGGGAGAAGGGTATGATTCCATTGAACTCATTGGACCGCAAGCGTAGAATCCACAAGTTTTGTTGGCTTTGGCCAATCCATGTTGGTATCTTTCCCGACAGGTTATTGTTGCCAAGGTCAACAACCAATAATCCGGTACAGTTCTCTAAAGAAGGCAATTCTCCTGAAAAGTTGTTATCATTTAAACGCAAAAACGCAATTGACTGTAGATTGCCTAACCAGCGTGGTATTTTTCCAGATAATTTATTCTTTCCCAAATTCAACACATCCAATTCTTGAAATTGCATCCAACAATTAGGAAGCTCCCCAGACAATAGGTTCTGAGAAATGTCAACATACCATAAATCCGTAGACTGCGTTGCACAGAAGGAAGACAACGGCTCAGAAAACATGTTATTCGAGAGATACAACTTCCCAAGCAAATGAGAAAATGATGGCACTGCACCAGAAAGTAGATTAGAAGACAAGTCAACCAAATACCAGTTTGTCGATGACAGATTCGGCAGTTTCCCATGGATTTGGTTCATAGAGAGATCTAACCTTTCCAAGCCAGAAAATAGATCCCAAAACTTATTAGGTAATGATCCTGATAGTCCAGCATTAGAGAGAAAAAGATCGGGAAGATTTGTCTGCGTTAGAATCCACTTGGGAAAACCTGGGCCCACGTTGCAAGAGGACATATCTAACCCATAAAGCTGAAATGGTGGATTCCAATCAGAGCTAAGGTTGATAGAGAACTGGTTATTAGAAACGTCCAGATATTGTAAACGAGAGAGGTTCAAAAAGTGGGCTTCTGTTATGACACCACTCAAAGAATTCCCGGAGAGATCTAATTTTCCAAGGCTAGAGAGTTGCCCGACACTCTCGGGTAGAGACCCATTTATTTGATTCCAGCTAAGAACTAAAGTTTGTAAACGAGAGAGGTTCAAAAAGTGGGCTTCTGTTATGACACCACTCATAGAATTATTGAAGAGAGATAGCTCTTCAAGGCATGAGAGTTGCCCGACACTCTCGGGTACAGACCCATTTACTTGATTGTTGTTAAGATCTAACACTCTTAACTTTGAAAAACGTTTTAAATCCGGCAACGACCCCCAAAACTGGTTATCCCTCAAGCCCAAGGTGTCAAGTGTGTTCTCAGCACAAGACAAGGTTCTAACAGAGTCCTCAATGTTTTCAGACAATTGGTTTGACGATAAGGTCAACGACGCTAAGCTGCATGAGTTTTGAAGGCCTTTTGATATCCCACCTTCAAGTTGATTCTGAGACAGATCTAGTGTTACTAGAGAAAGCATGCTTGTGAAGACATTTGGGATGGGACCTTCAAGATTGTTGGAGGAGAGATGAATATGTTCAAAGTTGCTGCTGACATTGGCTATCCAATAAAATATTGAAGAATTAAGAGAGTTAGAAGAGAGGTCAAGGAGTTGAAGAGAGGTGGAAGAATTAATAAAGGAAAGTGATTTTAGATTGACATTAGGAAGGTTACAGTCAGATAACTGAAGCTCTGTCAGAAAAGTGAGCTTGCTCAAAGATTCTGGCCAATTCACAGCCTCAGACAAATTCAACCCTGTCATGTTCAGGTATCTCAAGGAAGAAAGATGAGATAACCACTCAAGATTTTCAGGGCTAATTTGGTTACCGTAAAGTTCAAGAGTGTGCAAATTAGAGAGGTTTCCAAGTTGGGGAGGAACAGGTCCCCTGAAATTAGCATTTACAAGTTTGAGTTCTTTCAATTGACTCAAAGAGCCAATGAACTTGGGAATCATAGTTCCTTCAAAATCATTATAACTGAGGTCCAAGTAATTTAGAAATGGCAATTCAAGTAGTGAAGGACTGATTTCACCTCTTAAAGGAACTTTATTAGAATTGAGATATGGATCATAATCAAAGGAGAAATCAAGACGGGTGACATGACCTGTTTGGTTGTTGCATGCTATTCCTCTCCACTTGCAGCAATCTTTCTCACTTTTCCAAGAAGCAAGAGCATTGGACTCATCCACAAGGCCTTGTTTGAACTGTAGAAGAGCATGCCTTTCACTCTCCAAGCACATGATGTTGCTGGAGCTTCCAACACTACTTGAACAACAAATAACAGAGGCAATGGCCAGGCACACAAGCCCAACCAAACCAGAATGCATAGACCCACCACTCATTATACTGAAAAACATGATTATGAAGATGATATGCAACCAAACCAAAATGAAGTAATATATGGTTGAAGCAAAAGGATTTTGGAAACTACACATGTATAATCGTGGAAACAGCAATGGAGTTGCTTTATTGACTGACTTGATCAGCAATTTATTGACTGACTTTAGTCTTAGTCTCACAATATGACAGAAGATGACCCAGCACCATTCATATCATGTGGTTCGAATATGTTGTAGTTTTGTAGTTTTGTACAATCATTCTATGCTTCTCTCCTTTCTGAATGAATACTAGTTTTTGTGATATTAAAAAAAAAAAAAATACATGACGTAGTATTTGGGGCTGGGCCCTCAAGTCTAGCCCAATGCTCTCTTCTCTTGTAAAATTGAGAGAACTCTTTTAGAAATTTGTAAAACCACTCCTTTCTATTCATGAAAATGGAGGAAGCTTTCACTCTGGTTCAGACAGTTGCAGTGACAACAGTCTTCTCTTCACTTCCCCGAATTCCATTCTTTTCAGGTACGGCTTCATGAGAATCTGCTCGCAAAGAGCTCGGAAGCTTAATCGAAGACCTTCTCCGCCAGAATCCCAATTCCGATCCTCATTGGGTACTTCCATTCTCTCTCCCACATAGTTATTTGTTTACTAATTGGGTGTGCTTGATTGGGTTTAATTCTAATTGTTGCAAGTGAACGTAAAATTGGTTCAAAACTAAAAGGGTTTCACTGTTGAGCCAAAAGCGGAGGACTTGATTAAAATCACAAGACTTCAGTTAAATCCCAATGCTGTAACTCTAAGATGTAATTCAGTTAAACTTTACTCATCAACATGGTGTTTTCCCTCATTGTTTAAGTTTTGAGGTCGCATTATAGGCTCAACATGAATTGGAAGTATAGTATTCTTATAGCTGACAGATTAGTTTGAATCTGTTTTTTAGGGGAATGATGTGGTGTTTGAACCTGAACGGTAGATGCTCTACTCCCTCCATTTGGGTGCATGTTAATTAGTCTTTTACTGCTTTTATATATTTGGCACTCTTCTCCGCGTACTTGAAATTAAATGTGAATTGAAATAGCTGCATGAAATGTCATTCACAATGTGAATTCTTGTTTAAGTTTGAATTTTGATTCATGTATCAAAAAGTAGGGATCTCTGTTTAGATTGTGACTTATTCAGGTTTTGGGTGCAGGTTGATGGCATCAGGCGGGCAGTGTGGAAATCACCTTCATTTGTTAAAGCTTGAGAAAACATTGTCTTAAGGCCTCACTGGAAAACTCCTTCGGCCATCTTCGGCTGTTTTCAGGTCATCTTACTTATCCTTGACAGCAGAATGTGCGTTCCTGAGTAGTTTAGATATTAACTTTAAAACCTTTGTATGCTGACTTGCATTGAAGATACAGCTTTCTGCTGTGACATAGTTGTTATTCAAGATGAATGAATTACATAATGTAGTTGGTGTTGATCATACTGTTTGGTGTTTCAAATAAGTGAAGAGCATTCTGTGAATTAATGTGTCAATATTCCTTGTTGTGGTTCATAGAGGCTTTGCGCTGCTTGTCATGATGATGAAATAAAAAATCTATCTTGGATTTTCCATGCAATGTTCTCTTTATTTTTCTGAAAGGCTAGTGTTATGTTTCTGATCTGGCCTCTGATCTACTCTCTTGTACAGAAACATGTAAACCTAGTGGCCAAGTGCTTGATGATTTATAACTGACTATGGCCGGTTGTCATTTACTAATCTCTCTTTCCTTGTGCCTCTTCTGATGCTTCCAGGGAACCTTTCATGTACTGTAACAAAAATCCTTGTTCAGAAATAACATATGTACCAATGTTCTCTACAATCTTTTAGGTGCCTTTCTGATGATTTTGATATGATCCAATTTAGGGCCACTTTGTTGGTAGCATAAAATAATATTAAAATAAAACTCCTTTTGTTTACAATGGTTACCTTATCATAGCACTGAAATTCTCCAATTCCAGGAAACTTCCATGTTCCATTGCTTTCTGGATAAGCAGGATGTCTGAATTCACCACAAGGAACCGTACCATTCATATTCTCCAATTCCAGGAAACTTCCATGTTCCATTGCTTTCTGGATAAGCAGGATGTCTGAATTCACCACAAGGAACCGTACCATTCATATTCTCCAATTCCAGGAAACTTCCATGTTCCATTGCTTCCATATTCTTATCATTCATATGTCTGAGGTTAATGAAATAGCAATTACAAACATTAGATACATTATATAACAGAAGATGATATTGTTTTACAGGTTCCAAAAAAAAAAAAAGGATATGCTATCCAAAATCAAAAATTTATGTACAGATTGCAAAATATGGTTAGTCTTAGCAAAATAAGTCTATGTTTCCAGTTCAAACCAACTATTTTACATTAATTCTCAGATGTATCCTCAGGTTGTTCAATCATATGATGCATCTTTTGTGGTAAGTAACAGCTCGTTTGTCATCTCATTTGCAGGGCTTTCACTAAAAATCAGAAATAAGCCAAGTACAATATCATAAGTAGAGTAATATGGAGTAATAGTGAATAAACGATGACATAGTTGAGGCAATGTGTGACTTCTGAAGTTGCAGATAGCATATATATGATTTATAATCAGATCAAACAATAATCAGAGATTTTATGTTAATTATGCATGTAGAGAACAAAATGACTTGGTTATATAATTATGTTAATTGTATTGCTGTTGCAAAAATCAGCAGATAATCTTCAACATCTAAATTGGTACAGAAGTTAGATTGGATTCGGATTTATACCAACAGATAAAGAAACACATAGCTATTAAATTGTAACAACTCACAAATATGAAACTATTGATTCATTTCTCAGATATCAAAATGCAATATACATGTCATCATGGAAGTGGAGTGAAGGATCAAATGTATATGCAAATAACTGATTTGAAATGCCAGATTGACACTTAAGAATGAATGTGGTCAAAGATTTGACTCTGTGTACATTAAGAATTTGATGCAAGGTATTACAAAAAACAAACATATAAGCTGTATTATGAATTCTTTCCTTTGGCATATCATTTACTGCATTGTCTTTCTTTGCCATGACAAACTGATAACTGCAATGCCCAAAAAGCTTGGGAGAGAGATGCAGGGGTGATCATACTTAAAATCTTGGCAGAAGGTACAAAGTCTTTTTTTTTTTTTTTTTTTCCCTTCTCAAAATAAAAAATTTTGCGAAAGATGCATCTGTGATCTTCCGTGTTTGCAAATTAATATAGATATCAATCTTGTTTGCTGATTGAATCAAAGCAGATCATCCATGCAAAGTTGAAGAGAGGTTTTGAGTGAGGAATAACATATGTACTTTCCAGAGTGACCCAAAAAGGAGAATAAGATAAAGTTGAAGTAAGCCGTAGGATCAATTAAGCCAAGTCACAGATGGTCATATTCCGGAAAAACAGAAATCCAATTTAGGTAAGTGAGCTACACTAAGTCCGGTTAAGCCAAAAGATTCATATGTGCATATATGGTTATATACATATACATATATGGTTGTTTGAATTAGGTTTTGGAAAAATTGAAATACTCCTTTTGTCTTACCAATATCTGTATTCCATAGCCATCAGGTAAAGAAAAATTAAAGATGGTCGAAATATATATACATGTAAAGTTTAACAAAAAAGACTCATCATACCTACCTGTGTCCCTGGTTTTTATATTTACTGCAATCGCAGAGCCCAATCCCTGGTTTAATATGTTCTATTGTTTTGTACCTTTTTTGTGTTTTGTACCTTTTTTGACAGTGTGTGATCCTTTTTCTTTGGTTCGGTGTTTTGCCTCGGTTTGTGTTTTACCCCTATACGGTTGTAGTAAGGCCACTCTCACTCTTGTATGTTTCTCCTATTTTATGAACAAATAGTTAAAACTGTTCTCTCCACCTGCCAATCTACGATGCTCCACCATCGTAGACTTGGCATAAACAGCACCAACAACACTACTAACTGAATCGAAAATAGTTTGAAATGAAACCAGTTGATCTGTGATTGAAAGAACTTGAGTGGAAGGATTGAGAGGTGGCTTACAAAGACCAAAGATTAGGCCTAGGCACCCCTCTGCCATTTGTACAGATTAGAACCAAGCTCAAAGAACTCCAAAAAGAAACCGGAATAGAAGCCAAATCCACAAAAGGCTTATTGTTTTCCAATGATTTTAATTTGGACTAACTAATTAGATGAATTCAGTCTTTTCCATGGACGTCTAAGCTGAAAGAAAATACCCCAAAAGTCAATTCCACTTGGTTGACCTTGACTATAACCAAAATGAGTTGGACGTTCGTGTGGAAATTTTATACAAGTTAAAAGCAAACATATCTAGATATTGCAAAGCCAAACTTGTAAACTAGAAAAAAAAAAAAAAAAAGCAAACATATCTAGATATTGCAAAGCCAAACTTGTAGAAAGGAACATAGATGACTTCAAGATCAAGATCGAGTATTAATTAGAAAGATTTTAGTCCACTAAAATTTGCGTATTCAATCGACTCAAAGAAGTGAAAGAACTAGTGAATTGGGGATTCAATCCATCAAAATAATTAAAACTGAGGCTCAAATAATGTAGATATTGCGATTCAAGTAGTCAATGGCGGGTCTCACCATGATGATACGACATGTTTAGTATGTAAAGTTATTTCAACCAAGACAGAATGCATGGACATTCCATTTATGATATTATTAAACATGATGATTTGCTTTTGAGTAAAGAGCAAGGCATGTATGAAAGAGCTAAATATGTTTTTACCTTCCCATTTGTACAATCATACTATTGAATTGGGATATGAAGAAAAGTGCATCGGCATCCGATTTGTAGAAGAACCTATTAGCGGGAGTCAATGTATCCTATTTAGAATATTCTTATTCTATTAGGAATGTACTTATTGTATGCAATTAGGAATGTAATTATCCCTTTAATTGTAATTAGCACTTACCTAGTTAGTATATGTAACCTTAGTATATAAATACCTCCTTGTGAGAAGAATAAAATTATCTCATCATTCTCTCAAATACATTCTTATTCTCAAGTTGGTATCAGAGCAAAGATCCGTATTGGACTTTGTCTCTTTATTCTCTCATTGCTCTCAATTCTCTCAATTTAATTTCTCTTAAATTTTCTTCTATCCAGTAATCGGGATTTGTTTGTCTGTGTTCTTGTGATTGAGAGCATTCAAACCTTTAAAACTAGAATTCAGGTTTTAGGTTTTTTTTTTTCCTTCAAGCCTCTACTGTTCGTTTTTTCGGCCTACCCAATTTTATCTTTTTATTCTGTTGTGCTCTGTTACTGCAATGACATATCCCATCTTGTCAAGCCCACACAGATGGGCAGTCATCATCTTCCTCCAAGTACGGTAATTGGTGCCATTCAACTTAGCACCACCAAAACCCCCAGAGGAGTCTTGATTCAGAGATACCTCCACCTTTTGAACAGCGACATCATCATCCTTGCCTGACCCTTGTCCATCCTCTACAAATCAATGACCGATGAGGTAGTTCAATTGATCATTGGATGTGAGACAGCTGCTGAGATATGGAAAACTTTGAAAGAGTTGTATCTCAATGATTCTGACTTTGCTCAGATTCATGAACTCCACACCAAGGCATTCAAGATGACTCAGAATGGACAACGTGTATCCCTTTATTTTGCTGCTTTGAAGAACATCTGGTTGGAGATTGATTAGCGGCGCCCCAATAAGATGAAGAATGCTGATGATATCAAGCTGCACAATGAGGAGAAAGATTTGTTGCGGGTGCATATATTTCTGAATGGACTTGATTCCAAGCATGCTAGTGCCAAAGTTGAGTTGTTAAGGCTTGCTACTCCTCCTTCCCTTGATGGAGCCTTTGCTTATATTTTCAAGGATGAGGCTCAACTAGAGAGTGCTAAGGCAATTCATTCTGAATTGTCTAGTCTCACAGTTCAGTCTAATCCTACACCACCTAAATATGTGCCACCACATACTCAACAGTTGCGTCCTCAGTCTAGCTTTACATCACCTACTGGCAATCGTCCTTTCTGCAACTACTGCAAACAGTTAGGGCACATTAAAGCTAAATGTCACAAGCTAAATAGATATCCTGCATCTTGGGGAGAACCGGCACCTAATCATCAAGGACGTGCTCATTTAGTCCAAAATCCTGATTACTATGGTGTGGAGGGGCGAGATCACACAACTGCTGCTGGTAATCCTTCTGTATCCATGGTTGGACGTGGTAAGATTGGTGTTGCTTTACATATTTCTGATTTTGTTGGGGAAGATACCTGGATAATTGATTCTGGGGCATCAGACCATATGACTTATGATAAATCCTATTTTACCCACTTGTCACCACCCCCTGTGTCTAAAGTTACCAATGCAAATGGTGAAGCCTTTCCTGTGTTAGGAACTGGTTCAGTTAGACTTACACCTACATTAGAGCTCCATAATGTCTTATATGTTCCTGCTTTACCTCACCACTTGATATCTGTACCACAATTAAATGCTGAAGCTAAGTGCTCTGTGACCTTTTTTCCTATGTATGTTGTGTTTCAGGATCTTCTTACTAGGGAGACTATTGGTCAGGGAGATCTGAGGGGGAGGTTGTTCCATCTGGACCAGATGTATACAGGGGAGAAACCAGGGAAGATGGCCCCAGTCGCTTTGATTTCGAGTTCTGAGCAGTTTGTGAGCTACTATGGCTGCATAATTTATTGCGTGACTTAGGGTTCAAACCTAAGCAAGCCATGAAGTTATACTATGACAATAAGGCAGCAATCGATATATCACAGAATCCGGTACAACATGATCGTACCAAGCATGTGGAAGTTGATAGACACTTTATTAAGGAGGAGCTAGACGCGAAGTTGATTGACTTTCCATTTGTTCCAACTGAAGAGCAATTAGCAGATGTGTTGACTAAAGGAGTTTCCACCAAGGTGTTCCATGACTCACTTGACAAGTTGGGCATCCGTGACTTGTATGCTCCAACTTGAGGGGGAGTGTTAGCGTGAGTCAATGTATCCTATTTAGAATATTCTTATTCTATTAGGAATGTACTTATTGTATGCAATTAGGAATGTAATTATCCCTTTAATTGTAATTAGCACTTACCTAGTTAGTATATGTAACCTTAGTATATAAATACCTCCTTGTGAGAAGAATAAAATTATCTCATCATTCTATCAGAGCGGGTCTCTCTCCAATTGCTTCGTCATCATGGACCTAGATATGGGTTCATTCATTAATTGATTCACCAATCTGCTCTCCAATCATGGACCTAGTTTGGGTTCATTAAATTGGCCATCGGAAGTTTCCGATTGGATTATTGTCAAGTGTCTGATATGGGCATTGGATTGTTATGTGATTGGTCAAGTCTCTAATGTGGGACTTGTGACCCTATTTCCAATGTGGAATCGGGTTTGTCAATTAATTCCACGTGCATACCTAGAGTTAGGTTGCACGTGAGGGGGCGTGTTGAAGAGGAAATATCCCACATTGGAAAAGTGATAAATAAAGTATAACTTATAAGTGGGTGGATCTCACCCAATTGTACCAAGGCCTTTTGTGATTAAAACCCAACACCTATCGGGTGGTTAAGTTGGGACAGTATCGGTACAATGGTGGGTCACGAGTCACGCTTGTTAAAAAGAAGTAAACTGAAGTGGATGAGGTGTTGTAGAGAGAACGCTTGTATAATGAAACGAAGGCGTCCCCTGCCACTCTGCCAGCATGTATGAAGGTATGACACCAATTTATGAACTTATATCTCTTCGGCATTTCATCAAGCTCCTTGTGGGCGTCCTTCACAATGACCCAAAAAAGTGAGGTTGAGTAAAACTCATTTTGGGTCTGAGAAGATTTAATTGAATTTAGATTCTCAGAGCCAAAATAAGGTCTTGAGATTCTCTCATTTTGGGTTTTGCTCCGAGCTGCAGTCAAAATCAAAGGTATGCTTCTTTCCTGTTTTTATACAAAATCACAATTAGAGAGGTGCTCGATTACTGGATTTGTGGGACTATGAACAAGCTATAGGTAGTAAAATTTGATTCATTGGATCTTTTAGGAATCAAACATTAGCTGTTTGCATAAAATGCTCCATGAAATTCTTTTGGAAAATATCTCATGCAGTCTACTTCTTTGAATAGATGGAGCTTTATTTGCATGCTTAATCTGTTTCCGAGTGTCAAAGTTGATGATTGATGGATAAATATCTTGACTTATGTTACAATGACTGGGTTTTGCTGTTTGGAAATTCCTTGGTTGTTCACCCAAAAATGAAAACTAGCTGATTTTCAGTTAGTAAGTGCCAGTGCATACATTACCCTTTTCTTTCTTAAAAAAGAACAGTATTTTGTAGTTAAGGAACAATCAAGTCAATTTATGTTCACATAGATATATGTGTTGATCTTCTTACCATTCTGAAATAGATAGGATGATATGACAACTATGAGTTCTATTGATAACTAAAGGCTGGGGAAGAAATTTTTGTAATTGATTTGATTCACAAACTTGTGGAGATTGCATCTTTGTAATTCTGTAATCTTATTATCATTCTGGAATAAAAAGGATCATATTGTACTTGGGCATTTGGTGGTAGTTTGCAGTGTATTGGTACACAGCGGGGTGCATGGTGGAGATTACTAGGCCTTTATCAGGCCGATGCTTTCCGATCATTGGTACGCATCTGGTTCTCATTTTTTTTTCATGAATCCGCTAAAATGTGCAACAATTTTTGCATTTGTGGACAAATTAAATTTGATTGTCATGATTTTACTACACCAATCCTAGTTGTGGTTTTACATTCAGAAAGTTTCAGAAGTATGTAGGACAAAAAGTGGGTAACTTAGGTTGCTAATCATCGCTGAGCATTATTCTGTTACCATGTCATTAAGATTTGTGTTTCTCATGAACAAATTTGATGATGAGAGGGTAACCAAAGAAGATATAAAGAGGGCACTAGAAGAGCAGTGTGGTGGTGAGGAAGATGTATTTCTTATTCTGCATGCACTATTGCATCTGTTTTTCCTGCTTAAATGTATTCCGTAAAATGTTTACCCTGAAGTTCTAGTCCTTTCTCATAATTTTCTCATGCTTCGACAGCTACCCTAGACAAACCCTGGGTTTAACACTCCTTTCAATTTACAAAATATTCACACACTTACATGCTGGTGTACGTAAGTGAAACTGACAAGGACAAAATACTCTGTATGTATGTCTATGTATAATCTGGTGTATATGGGTTTAATAACACTCCTTTCAAATGAACTGAATGTATCCATAATCGGGTGTACATACACGTGCTTGCTGCATATTTTCATTGGCATTTGAATTTATAGGGGAGGGAGGGAGGGAAAATAACTACTTTTGTTGTGCTGGTACATTCTATATCCTGAATAATGTTCATACTAGCATTGCTGGGTGGGTGGAATGTGAAGTGAACAGAGTCAGACCCAAAACTTATAATGCTATAGTTACCGTTCATTCATTTGACTTCTAGTTGAGAACATCCTTGCTTTTGCAGTATAGAAATGTTGTGCATGTTCTAAGAAGAGGCGACCTCCGACTTCTTCGACATGCTTTTCAAGAGCATGAAGACAGGTATGAATTGCTTTCATTGTGAAAAGCTGGAGATTGTACTGCATTTTCTATGAGATGCTAATTTATTTGAAATATATCAGGTTCTTTAGGTTTGCTGTATATCTTGTCCTAGAGAAGCTAGAACTTCAGGTCTATCAGAGATTGTTGAAAAAAGATGTAAGTTCCCAAGCAACTATAAATCCGCCCTCTGACAGTATAATTTCTCTGAAGATTCAATTCATGATGATGCTATCTTCATTGTGCAGTTATATTATCCAAAAGCAGGGCCCAAGCAAAGCTCACCAGAGTCTAAAAATTTTGCGGTCTCCAAAAAGTTATAGGCGCGATTTCATTAATTGGAAGATGGATATTGTGATACCCATCTTGTTCTTCTCTCACTTCGACTCTGACTCCGACTCCGACTCAAATCTTCTCTGACTCAGACCCATCGACTCTGACTCCGACTTAGATCTTCTCCTCTGCTCCTGTTGCCGTCTCCACTGCTCCTATTGTGAGTATCTCTTTCACCAGGCTTGTCGAAAACTGATTTCACTCCATGGTTGAGCTATTGACTATGGGTTTTGTTTTTTTGGTAATCAAATTGACTTTGGGGTTTGAATCGAGAGGTTTCATGAAGCAATTTGGTACTTGAGTTAATTTTAGGGTTATGAATGTTTGGGTTTTGATTTGGTTTGATTTTCCTTATTTCTAGTTTTTATTGATCAAGTTGCTTTTCATATATCTAGTTCAAGGATTAGCTGGAGACGATGAAGAAGGATCGACAAATAAACGATTGGCTTTTCGTATTTCTGGGTCTGGTAAGAAGTTGCCAGTAGTTCGATTTTTTTTTATCCCATATAACTTGACTTTCTGTGGTTGTGTTCTTTTGTATTATCACTTCTATATATTGTGGATTTTAGGAAGTTTAGGAGTTGATTTTGCGATTAACTTGTATTCTGAATTATTTGCTTTACTCTTAAACGATATCCAAAGGGGGTTTGGTTTCAAGCTTGAGTTCTTCTTTGACAGCAATCCTTTTTTTCAAAATCCTGTCTTAAGTCTTAACAAAGACTTATGACATGATGTCTTAAGTCTTAACAAAGACTTATGACATGATTGATGAGGATTTACCCATTTTAAGAAAAGCAATAGGGTAAGTTTCACTTCTCCCTTGTCTACATATGTTAAGTAATCTGGTTTGCTAAGTTATCATTATGTTATGAGCAGAAAGGCAACTGCACGGTTGTTTGTATCTACTTAACAATAATTTGGTTGAAACTTGTGCTTTGTAGGACTGAGATAGAATGGTATAGCAGAACACATTTGACACCAAATCTCAACGAGAAAAGGCTTTACGAGGGCACTAACAATTGGGGTAGTTTCTTCAACTTTTTCAGTCCACCCCAAGTACCCAGAGTTATAGATGGAAAAGCAGTAAAATTGTCTTCTTTAGTTTTGTTATTTGACTCTGTGGTTTCTTATTTATTCTTAGTGGGTGAGCTCAAAATTTATCTTTTATACTTGGACTGGTTTCTGAACTTATTAGGAGGATGATTCCAAGTCATACTAGTATGATTGTTCTAGATGATACATGTGTTCTTTAAATTCCCAAATTCTGTGTTCGTTTGATGCTTGGACCTTTATACTGAGTAACTGAGGTATTCCTCTTTTTTTTTCTTATGTTCTTGACATTGTTGTTTACAGGTCAACCATTCGAGAGGTCATTCCCCATGCTGTGTCATGGTTTGCAAAAAAGTAAAGAGAACCTTTTTTCTCCTTTAATATTTAATAGGCTCATCATCCTCTCTCTCTCTCTCTCTCTTTCTCTCTCAATTTTTATTGTATTTATTTTATAGTGGACCAACTTCTGCCACCTCTCTCCTCGGTAGTTCACCTATCAGAATATCCAATCTTGCCTCTGGAGGAGTTCTCAATGACCAGGCAGTGCTAGTGAGTGCTTTCAATGTTAGTAACCTAATTACATATTAAAAAGAAAAGACTGATATTTCACTATTGTTGGCTTATCATCATTAGCTTTCCATTCCCCTATTTGCGGTTTACATGTTTGATTAGTTGGCGGTTTTGGTATTTGCGCAGGATAAGATGCAGATTTTAGATGGGCAGGACTCTGATCCTGAGGAGCCTTGGACATATCCAGGCATGATTATCACTATCTTGATTGGTCAAATTTTTTATGTTCTTAATGCTTCATTATTTGGAACACTGTTATTGTTGATTTGTGGTTTGTATGTTATTTAAGTCAGTATCTTGGCTCAAATTTTGGTAGTTCAGACTTGAGTATTTACAACTCTGTTTTTGGTTGTTAAATAGCTGTTATTTTTATTCAACTCAATATAATTGGTCATATTTCAAATTGTTTAATACTAGATACCAACAGGAATGTCACTAATGAAATGATTGTTATTAAATTATAAAAACTATTTGATGAAGTAGTTAAATATTTCAATTTGTTTAATACATGAGACTTGATTTTTGAACTTGCAGAGGAAACTTGATAAACTGGAGGAAGAGTTTTTCAAAAAGAGAGGAGCACTTAGAGCCAAGTATGAAGAATTGTATGAACATCTCTACAACAAGGTATCATACATGGTGATCTACATAATTATACATATGTATTAAGAAACCTTCTCTATTTGTCTTTTAGAATTTTAGAGTCTTAGGCAGATCAATCAGCATGTCACTTTTCCACCCATTTTGACACTGGCTGATGAGCTTAGGTTGTAGAAACTATCACCCAAACTAGAAATTTAAAACCTACATCGATCTCTCGGTGATTATCCCTGCTTGGCAATTGATATGTGAGTGCATGTGCATTCATATGCTAGGAGGCTCATGCTTTGTATCTTTATGTGCATATTTAATTTCTGTGGTCATACTCTCCTAATTAAGTTCTTTCAGATCAGTTATTTTTTTGAATCTCTATGCGGGTGTATCTCAAATTCAGTTGGATGTTCCTGATTCCTCTTTTCTTTTCTTTTTTTCCCTCATTTTGGTTCTATTCAGTTGGATGTTATCTTAACCCATGGTCTTCTACAGTTATTATCATACTTTTTTCCCACTGTTTTTTTTGTGCAAGTTCAGATAATGTCTGATTACTTTTGATCTGATTCATTTTACATATGCAGCAAATCGTGCTCAAGTAAGGGAGGCAAATCAAGGTAGATCAAGCAGAAAGACAAGCAATGCAACTTGCAGAGTGAGTTGATGGTTGCAAAGTCTACTGCAGCTCAGCAATGAGGAGTTAGAGATAGTCAAAGCTGGTGCCGCTCAGCAAAATGAAGAGTTAGAGGCAGTGAAGACTAGAGCCTTGGCACAAAATGAAGAGTAGGAGGTACTAAAGGCAAGACAAAATTATACCGACATACTTTTACTTAAATTGACGGCACAGTTATCCTCTCAAAACTGATGGTATGCATACATGATTCATTTGTGCTGTTGCAATTATATTATATCAAGGAAATATAATTAGTGTATATAGTGAATGCTAGGCCTTTCTTAGATGCAGCTCTTACCTACATTAGGATGACGAATATAACTTGTTGATTATGTTTTTTTATATTGCAGATTGGTCTAAGCTTCAAAAAAGTACATCTTGCAAACTACCATTGAAGGCTTATTGAACTTCTAGAAAGACTTGTATGTATTTCGATTTATTTTGAATTTGCTATTAAGGATGGATATTGACATTTGTATATTTTGGATTTGCAAATTTAATTAGTATTTCAGGATAGAGATACATGTCTTATATTGTATTAATATTGATATATAACTGGTTTTTGAGTACATTTGATTTTGTGGTGTTGGAGTATTGAAGGCTACTTTGATTTGTATTGAAGCACTAAATGATCAGGTTTGTTTTAACAACCAAGAAAAACTGCCAATTTAGTTACCAAAGTCCCAATGATCTAGCAATATGGTCACTAAAAGCATGTCAATGAATGGTTTTCAATGACCAAATTTTGCAATTCAGTGACCATTGGTAACACCTTTAGTGATGAATCTGTAGGTCACTAATGCTATTATTATTTGTGACCATATGACAGTGGTCACTAAAGACATTTTGAATTAGTGACAGTAAAATCGTGGTCACTAAAGACATTTTGAATTAGTGACCAACTTACATTTGTTGGTCACTAAATATAATTAGTGACGGAACTATAGTGACCACCCAAATTTGGTCACTAACCATATTTAGTGACCAGATTTGTTAGTTTCAGTGACCAATGTAGTGGTCATTAATACCCAGATTTGTTGTAGTGCGTTAAGGTATCAAACTAGATTAAATCGATCAACACGAACTAAATTTGTCAAACTTGAACCGTTCATACTTATGATATTAAATCTCAGTTTTGAATGTCTCAACGACCACCGATGTGGCTGAAAATTTGTATAAATGATGTACACATTAGGACCTAAAAAATAAATAGTTAAGATGCCGCATTGTGATCAAAAGTTTGGTCTATGCCCTATCCCTATAAAAGACAAAAAAAAAAGGGATCCCTCACTAGAAGGGCCCTGCTCTATTGTTGGAGAAAAAGTTTGGCACCTTCAAGGCACTGCAAAATCAACTTGTACAGTTATACCAAGTAAATATGAACGAGTAAATGAATTAGCATATTATCTAGCATGAAACATACATACGTTATAACTTCAATAATTCTTTAGCGTTAATTTCGCAAACAGTACACCAAGTAAAAGCCACTAATAATTCTTATACACAAAGTTTCAAACCAAACATTTCAGCACACGAAATCTGAAACTCGACTCACTATCAGTACACGACGTCAATTTTTGACATCAAAATGTCCATTATGCCCTCAGTTCTTTTTTTTTAAATAATTTTTTATTTTTATTTTTTTTCCTTCGTTTTATCTCTTTCTTCTTCCTTCTTCCGGGCTCACTCTCTCGCTTCCAACACCGCCTTCCTCACCTCGCATAACAGAAAAAAAATGACTCGAGTCATTTATAAACGAAGGAAAAAAAAATAACAGAAAAAAAAATTATTAAAAAAAAAGAACTGAGGGCATAATGGACATTTTGGTGTCAAAAATTGACGTCGTGTACTGATAGTGAGTCGAGTTTCAGATTTCGTGTACCGAAATGTTTGGTTTGAAACTTTGTGTATAAGAATTATTAGGGGCTTTTACTTGGTGTACTGTTTGCGAAATTTTCCCAATTCTTTATTGTAGCAGTTCATGATTCTATGTCGATGAGATTGTGATTTCTGAGCAGTCGTTATTTTGTGTTGATATGTTTTGCAGCGTTGGCATGAAAAATTCTTGTCGTCCCTTAATTGAAGGCCTTGGCTATGGCCGGTATTATAATGGCATTAGTGATGCACTCCTGTGTAGTTGTTTAGGCTATGGTCTAGCTGGTGCAACATGACAAACTATGGAGTCATAGGTTTATTGGAAGGAGATACTAAAAGACCATATATGGTATGAAATTTGTCATATTTCATATCGCTACGTACGTTGTTTTCTGTTTACACTACTTAGTAACCGGTGTAAGTTTAGGTTGTTGTAGATTTATGATGATTGAAGCTCTGAACAAAAAAGGTTACGATGGCTACGCCACTGCTGTTGCATCTAGCTACCAAGGAACTTGTAATAGTATTTGGGATGCTGCTCCAGTATTTGTGACAATATGATGTCAAAGGTTACACTTTACTCAATTGTATTCCTTTATATAAACTCCTGCAATTGTTCCATCATTAGATATTCATTGCTAATCTATAGCATCCTTAGTACTCTTACTCCCCCTCCAAATTGTTCATCTACCTCATTCATTGTGGATAATTCTTGAAAAAGGAAAATGACTGATTTATTTGAGACTAGGTCTCAGATTGATATCCTCATGCCATGTTAACAATAATGGCGACTTATATTGCTTTATTCATAACCTCAAAGAGATCGATTTCAAGAGAATCCTACGTACCTTAATCCTAATAGGAGTTGAAAGAACATCAAGCCACCTAACTTGAGATGCTGAATCACACCTGAAGCACTTTAGGCACCCAAAAATATTCTAACTGGAATCTTCATTATAATATACTCTTGTTTTCTAGCAAAGAGATTGTTATGTGCAGGCAGCTTTCTACTCTCTCCTTATCTATTTTGCGATGTCTATGGGAACACATACTATGGCTGCTCATCAGGTTAGTTTTGATCAAAGTTGTTGCCATAGTTGATCTTCTTTTTGGAGATGAGTGATTATTATTTGTATTGATGACTTGCATTGTTATAAACATTCTACTTGTATAGTGTGCGGTGAACGACTCTCAAACTGCACAATCATTTATGTACAGATAGTGTTGCATGTTGTAGATAGCTAATTGCCAACTCAAAGTCGATAATCACGCATTTGATTATTTAAGTCTCTGTATGTCATATCTTCCATACTATTAGGCCTCGTTTGGTTCGCGGAAAGGAAATCATTTCCTTAGGAAATCCGATAGGAAAGGAAAACGAACTTCCCACTAACTTTCCTTTCCACTGTTTGGAAACGTTGGGAAAGTAAGGAGAAAATGCATGTTTGTTTCCATTCTAGTATTTGGTTTGTGTAAGGAAAGGAAACAAAACCATACTAATATTCCATTTTTATCCTCATATATAATTACAAAATGTCATAAACTTTTTAAATAAAATTGTCAATAATAATTTTCAACAAGAATATAAATGTACTTATACCATGTAATTAATGCAGGAAAAGTGGAAAGGAAAATGAATCCTTTGGAGGATGAGATTGAGATGATTCACTTTCCTCCATATTTTCCCTTCTTAAAGGAAAGTTGTTCCTTTCCTTGTGCACACCAAACATAGGAAAGGAATAACTTTCCTTTCCCAAGCCCTTAATTCTGTGAACCAAACGAGGCCTTATAGCTGAAACATGAAAATTGATGACATGTGTAGGCGTGTTGAAGATGCATGATTTCAAAGCTAGATAAGAGCTATTGATGGAAGAGGATCACCGGTGTGTTGCACTCTGTCCACAACAAACTAGATCAAAGTGCTAGTCATCAAATCAATGGATGTTGAAGCATTCAATTTTTCAATTACTATAATGTATGAATTTGATTCTTTTATTAGTATGGTTATTATATTGGGATGATGGAATGCAAATAATTGTGAGAAATAAAAAAGATTATAAAGCTCCAGTTTGGCGCCTATTAGATGGCGCCACTTCTTGAAAATCATACGATAAATTTGAAAACCGTTCTTAATGTAGGCACTTCATGACTCTAAATGGTGTGCAAGCTAATTTGATCGCTGAAATGATAGCTGACAACACAATAGTCTTCATAAGTTCAAATTTTGCCATCGATCACATATTATGTTCTATAGAAACTGCAATACAGAGCACTGTCAATGATTTGGTGGCAGCATAGTGGTTATTGAATATATTGGTGGCCTTCTCAACAATTAGCACCAAAACTTGATGGTGTCCTACAGCTATAATTCTAGTAGTACGAGTATTTATGTGGTCCAGCACTCGTCAACCTGCCATTTGGAAGTGTCATGATGCCATAAAAAGCAGTATTATCTATGCCTTCAAGTTTGTCACCTCCCTAACGATGCTACTCATATAAACAACCGCTTGAGTGTCTGGAAAATCTTCAACAAAATTAATAGGAAGATACCTGAATGTCTGTGTACCAAGGTTATACGAGACTACGCGTCCATCCACAGCAACCATAACAAGCTCGTCATTTTTCCAAAATACCAACGGATAAACCACTGGAATGTCAATGCCTTCCATGGGTCCTATGGTCAAATATTTTGTCCACGGACTCTTGACACCACAGGAGTTATTCATCATAACCCATATGTCGAAGGATTGAGGACCCACAATTTCATGTTCAAAGGAAACAAGAGCAATAGAGCCTTTCCACACTGCAAGCCTCCCTTGAGTCCCTCCATATGTTTCTGTATCTTGCCTGGGAAGCGATATCTCATAAAAAAGTTCATCACCCATATCAAATGAAAGGATGAACTTGTGGACGAGATTGTGGCCCCTGTCAAACCCACATACCTGCCAATAATATTTTCCCTCGTAAAACAGCTGTTGCTTATCCCAGCAGTCTGTGAAATATAATCATTGGTATATTTGGTCTTGATCTCTCGCCAAGAATTAGAACCCATTGTGTATACCTCTGTTTTAAACCAATAAGAAAACAAACTATACACTAGCAATCTAACAACCTTGTAATCTTTGCCTTTGGGGTCATAGCCAAATCCCAATAATTCAGTGTAGTTTTCTAATTCAAAGGCAAGATACAAAGAGTCCCTATTGGGGAGGATAAGAACAGACTTGGGAAGAAGCTTGAATTCCTTGATTGCTGGGTTACATAAAACAACGTTACCATAAAAAAGTTTCAGACAAATTATACCATCACAATGACCAGCAATTCCAAGATATGAGGAAAATTCTATCTAATTCAGAGGAGGCGGAACATTAAGATTCTCAACAACAATTGAAAAAAGGTCGTCAACATCATCGTTGCAGCGATTAAGTGATGACAATAGAACCTCTCCTTGCTCACCAAATTCCACATGGTCATCTTTCTCAATCTTCTTCTCAACGGTGTGCTTGAAAAGAATGGAAACGGATGAGGATGCGCGCAGAGAATTGGAGAGGTGTTTGGCTACGAAACTAGGGCTTTTGATAAGATTGCACCACAAGGTACAGACGCATTTGAATCGCATCAAGGATTTAGGAGGTAGTCTCAATAGGATTTGCTCCACGATTTCGTCGGGCACATGCAATTTGCTACAGTTTGCCATATCGATCTCCTTTACGATCGAAAGGGGGGATGAAGAAGATTCTTGACCTTCGAGCTCCAATCTCACCTTGGAATTCTTTGTTCGAGCTAAGTTAGCTGATAATTCAGGGGGTGCGGGCCTGCGGCGCGGCTATTTAAGCTTCCACTTATCCTTCAAAACCCTCACATAAACCCACCGTCACTAATTTTCACAAAAAATCCATTAACATTGACAGGACATATGCAGTTTGAATAGGATTGTGATTTGTTATTAGGGCCGTCCCAATGGAAAGCGAGGGCAGTAATGGGAATACGTTAATTATTCATTTGGGAAGTATAACTGTATAAATGCAACAAATTCCGATATTCTTGGCTCAACTCAATCCCGGCGATGGGCAGTAATGGGAATACTGCTGATTTTAATTCAACAGGAATGTAAAAGTTCCTTCTTGGCCATGGAACCGAGGTTATTTTTAAGGTACTGCATTTGTGGTGTTAGCTGTTAAGTTGGATGCAGTGAATACATAACTTTCTAGTTTAATACTTGAGATGTAGTTTAGGTAGTATGAATCTCTGAGGATCACTTGATTTATTTTTGTTCCTGTGTAGAGCTTTACTGTGGATAGGTGGTCAAATCGAAAAAGCCTTTTGTGCTCCCAGCAATTGGAAAAGCTTGAACTGGGATCATATACAATTATACATACAAGGCTTTTTCCAGTCGACTGCAACTAAGCTATTCAAATGATTCACAGAGAAAAGGGCTGCTCTATTAGTGGCATTAGACAAATGATGTTGTGGGGTATTTGTTGTAGCGTTGCAAATCGTGTTCATGACTTCATGTTAGCCCATTACTTGGGAACTGCAAGCATGATAACTACGTTACCCCAAATACTTCCAAGCATGATAACTGCGTTACCCCAAATACATCCAAGCATGATTTCTATGCTGATTCAAATGGTGGACACTAAATTCTGACATTTATGGTGCTCATTTTTGTCCAGGAGAGTACTGCTGCAGCAGATCACACGCTTGCCACGGACAGATGGTAGAATGGAAATAGCCTTCTATACTACCAGCCGTTGGTTACCTATCACCCTCTTAATCCATGTAATGTTCTTTCAGTTCAATCTGCCACCAGTTGAGGCAACAGCGCAATGGCTTATATATATTCAAATTTCCATATGCAATGACATTGAACCGCAGAAGCAATAATGTGAAAGGAGTGGCGTTGCACTAGACCCAAAAAAAAACACTGCTAATATAACGAGAACATGGATGGTGTACCAGAGCAAAGCATGAGCTAAACAGAACAAATTTGCACTGCATAGTAGTAATTTGACTCCATATATGGCCTACTGTGGTGCTTTGTACCTAGTGGTAATCAACAGCATCCCATACCCAAAACCAGAGTTTGAATCTCCTCTTCGCTTCCGTGTTTGGCCTTCTTTAAAGCTGAAAAAGATATATACACTACCAAGGGGTTTAATCTATTGAGACCAGCTTATGATTATGAATGGAGGTAGGGCAGGGCAGGGCATCTAATCTGTTTAAAGTAAGATTGACCTACAAAAATGAGGACAAATTCTAAACCTAACATTTGCAAGAACTTGTTTTGTCTTCCCTTTGAAGTCCATTGCTGCAATCCGTCTGTCCTCCACCCACATTACCTGTCTTTCTCATAAGAGAATATCCAACCCCATCTATTACCATTAACCACACAACAAACTTTTGCCTGTTTCAGAAACCCAAGAACTTGCACCACTGATCAATTTCACGATCAATCTAACCTGTGAAGCTGCATTTAACTATGACTATTCTTAAGAACACAAAAAAAAAAGAAGAAAAAAGATAAACCTCTAAATCTCTTCATAAATGAAGACACAATCATGTATCAATCCACCAAAATTTTGCCAAAAAGAAAGAAAATCCCCAAAATTCATGTAAGCAGCGCCAATCACAGATAAACCCTAGATCTCTCCAATTTATGCCAGTGAACATTAGTAATTTAGTATAGAATTTCAACTTATGGGTCTCAAATATACATTCATAACTAAAAACCCACATCAGATACAACACGAAGAACAAGAAAATGAATTGCTACTTCCCTTTTCTCAAGTTTTGATGTCATGTGTACCTCTACATCCTGTGATAACCTCACAGCCTCTATTATAAGGGTTGGCCACAGCATGGCAATTGTAGTATGAAGCCCCTGGCCTTGCACAAGGAACCAAGTCCCTCCTCAGTGTCTCATAGCTTATGTACTTCTTCTGCATTGCTAGCACTCTTCTACTTATCTCTGAGTCCATCTCTGGCTCTGTTATGAAGTCCCTAACCTTGACATCAATTTCACTTCCTTTGAGTGCACTGAGGTCAAGAACTGACACCCCATTGCAGATTGAGAAATGGGTAAGGATCAAGAGGAGGCCAAGATACAAGATTAAGATGGGATTGTCTCTGAGTTTGAACATTTTGATGTTCTTTGTTTTGGGGCTTCTTTGTGCTTTCGTTTTTGGGACTGGGAGACTGGGATTCTGGGTGGTTGGATGGCTCATAAAGGGCTTGGGACATCAGCCATGGTCAGTTCCAAATGGTATATAGTTGGCTAACATTATACACATGTGTGCGACAAAGGAATTAATACCCAACCTCGTGATGCCAGTCAATTATTATTGTTATTATTATTTATTTTTCTTGTATAATTTTACCATTATATTCTATTTTTTTGCGGTAACGAGCCAATTTTACCATATTCGTGATGTCAGTCTCTAAGAAACCATCATTTAAAATGAGCATGTTAATAAGAAGCGGATGCATGACTTTCAGTTGAGTTCATTGCCAAGGAGTTGTTCTGTAAGTTATTTCCAGTAATGGAATTTTTGTTGGCCGGTGCTTACTGGTTTCTTTGCGATGGTGCGACATATGTAGATGGCTGATCAACAGTTTCAGGCGGGTTTTTTTTTTTTTCATCATGCAAGTAGTTTCTTTCCTATACCAACTTAGTTTAAACAACTAACTACTGAATGGTTACTTTTGTTGATCAGTTTCCTTGACCCTTTAGGCCGTTTGACCACACTGATGTTTTACTTGCATTACTACATACGAAGACCCAATGGCAGTTAATTGATCAGATCAAGGTCTATGTTAATATTGGAAGAAGTCCCACATTCAAGTTGCTTCAGTCGATCAGTTTTCATCCATATGCTGGTGCTGTTTGCGGCTCTAATCATGTCTATCAACCGAGAGACGTCTCAGTTCGAGATGATAATGGTCAACATCATAGAAGATCGAACAACAAACTTAATTATTTCCTGATTTTCAAAACCGATACATGACTCAAAATACGTGTGATACTGTTACATGATGGCTTGGTCTGCAAGACCAATAACCGACCATAACAATCACAATACCGCCAATCATGAGCACTCACAGCTACGCAAACATTTGGACTTCGTCCTTACAATTAAAAGACTCTAAGGACCGGCATAGCTGGACCCTTTAGAGGTTTAGGGGTGGCTAATCTCCAAGAAGGTTATCGACCACCTAACCGCTCTTACATGTTACATTTCGTACCTAGATTTACCTATTTATTAGTCATTTGGATGGTAAATGATCGAAATTTTACATTTACTTTCATTTCAAACATTTAGGGGGAACTCTAAGTTGATTTTTTTCTTCAATTCATTTTTTTAGGAAACTTCCTTGATGATATATGTAGACCACGTTAAACCGAGTCTGTGGACATGTGACACACTAAAATCGGAATTTGTATGAGTAAAATATGGTCTACGAAGTTTAATTATTTCGTCGGAGTTGTTGGAGACTTCCATAGGAGAAATATCGACATTGGGTATAAAAAGGTCGAACCCTATCATTTTGGGGTACCCTCACTTCTCTCAGACCGTACAAATATGGAGAAAGGGATCTAGGTTAGACCTGATTCATGTTGTGACACGAACCGTGATCCGGAGAAATCACCGTCGTCTGAACACCTAACACTGCTCCATCGGTGTCATTCGAATCTCCTCCTCTCCCTCTTAAGATCTATGGCTATGGTTTACATCAATTGGCTTTGAGGAAGGACGAATTTGGGAATTTTATGCTCGCGGTGCTGTGGTAGACAACCTATTTCGATCTTCATTTTTCGACTGTTTCAACTAGCGTTACCATATGGGTTTTGAAGCTCTCATTGTCCTCTTTCCAACACAACTCTTCCTCATCGAATCAACTTGAGGAGGGAGAATCGACGGGTTGAAGTTTTGGGCTGCCAAAACTTTTGAGGTGAATTTTGCCTCTCACGTTCATAAGTACTCTGTTGCAGTTATAGATGTTGTTGTATTTATAATTATGAAAAATTTGGCATAGGTCTCAGCGCCCCCCCCCCCCCCGATTTGGGGTAGGAAACATGGTGAGTGGGGCCCATGCGCCGCCATTCCTGGTGACGCGTGTCGCTTCCTCTGGCCACCTTTGTTAGCTTGTTAGGTTGAGTTCTGCATTGAGAACACGTACATTGACATGATTTTTGTGGCCATTGGAGAACGATTAGGAAGCATTGTTATTTCAAAAATGTCAGATTTTGATTCGTGACGATTCGACCATTAGATCATTGTAATATTTTTGCAGGTTGTTCAAATTATTAAATCAATAAAATTATTGAAGTTCAAGCCAATTCCGATATGAGTTCAGATTTTTGAGAAATTATTGAATATATGGTTTATAATTTATTTCCGATAGGAGTTCATTGTTAGTTGAATATTATGATTTATGACTTAATTATTCTATTACTGAGAGTAGTTTGGATTTGAGTAATTACATCGAGTTACAATTCTTCGATGAATAGCCCATATTTGAATTTTGAGTAACAAAGAAGATATTAAATATGTGATGTAATTATGGTATTTTTTTCCCTAGAGATGTAAGAGAATTAGTTGTGGGGAGTTGATAAAATAGACTTATGGGCGAATGCCATTAAGGAGGTTGACTATATTTATCAGTGCATGCATGCATTACCTGGTCAGCAATACTCTCCATACAATATCAAGGTTGGCAGTACTCTCCAAAATATATATCCAGTTAGCAGTACCATCTGATGCGCCATTTGGTTGGCAATATTATTCAGATGACATGAGATGGTTAGTCAACAGTACCCTCTAGCCATTGCTTAAAAGTAATCTGGCTAGCAGTACCCGATGTGTCATTTGGTTGGCGATACCCTCTAGCGATCTGCTCCTAGTAATCCTGTTGGCAGTGCCCTCCGATACATCATCTGGTTGGCAGTACCTTCCAGATGGAATGAAATGACTAGTCGGCAGTACCCTTTAGTCATCGCCCATTTTGTATATGTTATTCAAATACATCAGATGGAGTGAAAAGAGTATTTCCATCGGCAGTACCCTCCGATGAGTTATCTGGTCGGCAATGTCCTCTAGATGACATGATAAGGCTAGTCAGCAGTACCCTCTAATCATTCCTCATTTCATATGAGTTGGTAGCAGAATATAGATATTCTAAATTTACTGAGGAGTTGTCTAATGTCATCCGTCATTTCCAACATCTTTCTTTTCATGGCCGCTTGGTGAATACTATGAGTGAGTTGATTCTAGTGCCTGCTTGGTGAGCACTACTAGTGAGATGATCCTAGTGGTCGCCTGGTGAGTAGCTGTTTGGTGAGAGCTACGTTGCAGTGTCATTATGGCTTTCTAGTTTAAAACAAATAATCTTGAGCAGCAATATTGAGTTTCAACGTAATATGGTGATTGAGATCTAAGGGCTATGATCAGTTAGTTTTCTAGTTAGAAACTAGTTATTATTATGGGGAGCAAATAGGCTCCAGAAGTTGAGGTTGGATTTGTGATAGTAGGCCTAGAATATGGTAAAATTCTATTATCTCATTACCTCACCTAAAACATAACAAAATCTCTAAGTGATTTAATATCCTAAGGAATCTATACAAAATCCCAATGGAAACGGCCTAAATATGGTCACAAGGCTTGTGGTAATCAAAATACTTGAATTAGCCTAAGGAAGTAGAATTCCTATCAAACTTGCCTTACTTGAATGATAAGTAACTTCCCTAGGGTTGGTTATGCAAAGACTCTTTATCCTGACATGTCATACTCCATATGAGGAGAGGAATATACAAAATTTAGTAATGCATATCTCTTACTATATATTAAGCCTAATTCTTTGAGTATTAATTAAATCCATCGTCGAAGAGTCTTTGTCAGATACCACACTGAGTTTTGATTTTGTTTTGCAGGTAGCCAACAATCATATAAACGAAACAAAACATGATCTTTTTACAAATTGGTGCTTTCACTAAGAGTAGAACTCAAAGATTAACTCTTGTTGTAGTGATAAACTCGGAATAAGTGCCAATTTAAACCCTGAAAAATATAAATGTTAGTATAAAGTAAGCAGGGATCGTTCAAAACCGGGGATTGAGAGTATTCACATATAATCACGAAAAACATTTATTCACAGGCATGAGAAACGAAAACAAAGTATTTATAACCAAAAATCTCGAAACATACAACAACAAATAGAATCCTACTCAAACACGTACAGAATCCAAATTAGACACAGATTAGGAATCCTACTCCAAAACAGATACAGAATACAAGTCATAGTTAAGCTAGGAATCCTATACAAATAAGGAATACTAATCATATACAAAGTAGGAAACCAAATTCAATGAGAAAACAAATTCTAAACTACCACGAATTAGAAATCAAAACAAACATGAATACAAACAACAAATTCTAAACAAACTCTAACTATTTCACAAACACAACAAACAAATCTTAAGACAAGTATTCACAAATTACAACATTACAAAATCAGATTATATGTTTATTATTTACGATTTCTGTAAAGTATTTTCAGATTATTACTTGTAAGTTTACAATTTCTATACATCCTAAAAACTTAAAACGATATACACATATACACACACACAAAATGCAAACATTAAGGGGGGTTTTGAAGATTGAAATGAAAATTTCAGAAAACATAAAACCTAAAAACAATTTTGAATAAAAAGATGAATGAAGGAAATCTTTGGAAAACAATTTATTAACCAAATTCAAGCTCAATTTGTTACATGTATCCTTAAAACCTTTACTAGTTGCCGTGAAAAGTTATCAACCAAGAAACAAAGTTAAAAGCAAACAATGTCCCTTATTTTACTTTCCTTTACTCAATTGATTTAGCAAAGCACCAAACAATCTATTTCGAAACATGCAAAAATCAGATTCCAAATCATTAAGTTCATGTGAAGTTTGGTTAATAATTATGCTCATCCAAGTAGACAAAGCATGTCAATTCAAAGCACAAACAATCTGCTTTTGACTTATATCCTAAGCCTTTACTACTTATTCAAATTAGGGTTACAAAGCATAAACCTAATTACTAGCTCCAATTACATGCAATCATTCTAAATTTCGAACCAAAGAACAAGAACATGTAAACATTTTCTATAAAACAAAATCAAATTATCATTCCATGAAATCCCAACCATCAGAGATCAAGAACACATACACGAAATTCACATTGAAAAGAGCACCAAAATTGTTCCCAAAAATCAGATTATAAACTCATAGTTTTCAGTTTACACAAAGAAAATCCAAAGTAGAAATTCTATCTACAATTACACATAACCGTGAAGAATGGATGGAAAAACATATGAACAACCCTTGATTATGTCCCAAAGTAGCTCCAAGGTGGTGATCACAGCAATGGAAGGTTAGTGGCACAGCTAAGCTCCTTGAAGATGTGAAAACATGAAACTAGAGAGAACACAAGTGAGAATACGAAAATTGGGGAAGGAATGGTGAACCTTTAGAATTGCTTCAATATATATTGAGACGTCAAAAGCTCTCCCAATTCGTATCTACTTGAATTCTCTTAATTTGTATTGATCCAGGCTTTCTTTTGAATTTTTTGATTGGTTGACACATCCCTGGACCAATAAATTAATGCCACATCATCAAAGCTGCATCGTAAGTCCAATCTATGTTCTATATTGTCTCCATGAAGTGTTGACGTCACCCTAGAAGGCTCTAGAATTCACTGCAATTTCAAAGTAGAATGCAATCCGGACTCCTATCTTCATCTTGATTCCAAAATCCGAGTTCCATGTGTATTTCATGAGGTGTGCACGACACATGATCTTCTAAACTCTTCTAATTCTCATGGAAAAGAAATTAGATCGAGTTCAATCCGGAATCCTTATTGCATAATTATTCCATTTGCCGAATTGATAGTGCATTTCACGGCCACATGCTTTGCACATCACGCAATTAGATTTAGATTGCGAGTATTCATCTATACATATGAAGTTTGGGCAAAAAAAACCCGCAGCATTGCGCGGGTCAATTTGCTAGTATTATCTGAACCGAACAATGAACTTAGACCTGACAAAAGATTCATATGAATTAACTCTAGCCGTCAAAGCCTAGGGTTTGAACAACAATAAAGTTCACTTACTTAGCCCTTAGTGTCATCATATGGTAAACTTCATGGCAATCGTATAGAAATTGGCCAAGGTTATTTTCTCCTTTGTGCACCCACTTACCCTACAAATAACATATTTTTTGCCCTAATACTCAATTAAGTTATTTATTTATTTATTTTTGAGACAATTTTTCCCTCTCTCCCTTTGTCACTTAGAGAGAGAGAGAGAGACTTCATCAGACTCCGGCCGCCGGAATCCGGCCACCAGGTCCTGTTTTATTGCCTCTCAATAAACTATTTATTACCTCCAATAATACCCAATAAACTTTTTATTACCTCCCAATAAACTTTATTGTCCCCTAATAAACTTTTTATTGCCCCCAATAAAAATTTATTGGGGGTTAATAAAAGTCTCTGGCGACCTCTTTGCGAACTTCTGGCAACTTCCGGATTGGTAACCAGAGTTCGGCGTCCTATTTTATTGCCCCCCCCCCCCCCCCCCAATAGACTTTTAATTGGACCCCAATAAACTTTTTATTGCCCCCCAATAAACTTTATTGCCCCCAATAATACCCAATAAACATTTTCGGAGGCCGGTTACCGGATTTCAGCGAGGTCTTTAATGATTTTTAATTATTTAAAGGGCAAACTTGTCTTTTTTACATTTAAATTGGGTAAGTAGGCACACAAATCTTATGGTAGAGTACGTGAGCAATTATTGGGTCTAAATTGAATAAATGGTCAAGAGCCATTTTTTAGTATGTTTATAACTTCTAAACGTTTTCTCTGGTATTTGTTAGTGATTTTTTCCAAAGGTATCTTTGGCAACAGACCTACAATTTCTTCTAAATTTGCAGAGGAATCGACTAAGACATGCGTTTGTCACGCTACAAATTTCCATATATAAATTCAAATTTAATGTCGGTTTTATTCAAAAGAACCAAATACAGTATAAATAAGTTTGCAGTTGTGGTTTAAACTCATACTTTCTTAAATCCTGAACTCTTTTAACAAGTTTTAGCAGTAATAGCCTTTGATTGAGTAAATCCCTTTTGGCTCTCCAGGTCTAGTATTGTAGCAGATTGAAAAAGAAAAGTGCTTGAAGCTAGCTCTTTCAACATTTGTTCTTTTCTTGCTTGCTTGTTAAAGCGCAGTGGTGTGCGTCGACGACGATTCGATACTTGGGTTGCTGGACAACGACGATTCAATACATCGGCTCCTGGATGACGGCTTATCAATACATTAGTACAAAACATCATCCTTTTAATGATAACTTCTCTTTATCGTTAATATATTTTATCAACACCATGGTGTAGTTATTTCTCTCTAATTTATAAACCAAAATATATAAACTCGGCTAACGTACATTCATAAATTAAACAAGTTATTGAGAGCCATCAATCCTCCACTGAATAAATTTTACTAACCTCAAATAAACAGTTTATTGGCACTAGGAATGAGCAAACGGGGAATTCCCCAGCCCCCGCGCCCCCCGCTCCCGCCCCCGCGCCCAAATTCCCCCGCGCCCCGTCTGGGGATATTATCAGATGGGGGATTCCCCGCCCCGCCCCCGCGGGTAATGGGTTCCCCACCCCCGCCCCCGCCCCCCGCATTGGTCTTTATTTATTTTTATTTTTTTTCTATTTTCTATCTTTTCAGTTTTTTTTTTCCTTTTCTTTTTTGACAAAAAATTATTTTTTTATTCTTTTTATTTTCATCATTGTTTTGGTCGATTGAGTATTTCAAATGCTTGAGACAGTGTTTAAGAAAGAAATTGTTTGTTTAGTCACGAGGAAGCAATACGTTTAAAACAAATATTTATTTCTATAAAACAATTTTCACAACCTGGTGATTAAATGTAAAGTAATAAAATCCCGCTGTGTCTTCTCTTTTTTTTTTTGGCAAAAATCCGGCTGCGTCTTCTCTAACAGCCAAAATCACAAATCACAATTATACGACAATCCAACGGTCTGATCCTCAAGGATCGCCTAGAGGATCATCTTTACCAATTTATACGATGATCCAACGGTCAGATCCTCACGGATCGCCCTTAGGATCATCCTCTCAAAACTATATGAAGATCCAACGGTTGGATCGTCCCAGATCGCCATTAGAATCATCCTCACAAAATTATACGACGATCCAACGGTTGGATCCTCAAGGATCGCCTAGAGGATCGTCTTTTCACAATTATACTATGATCCAACGGTCAGATCCTCACGGATCGCCCTTAGGATCATCCTCTCAAAATTATACAAAGATCCAACGGTTGGATCGTCCCGGATCACCCTTAGAATCATCCTCACAAAATTATACGACCATCCAACGGTTGGATTCGCAAGGATCACCTAGAGGATCGTCTTTTCACAATTATATTATGATCCAACGGTCAGATCCTCACGGATCGCCCTTAGGATCATCCTCACAAAATTATACAAAGATCCAACGGTTGGATCGTCCGGATCGCCTTTAGAATCATCCTGACAAAATTATACGACAATCCAACGGTCGGATCCTCCCAAATCACTTTGAAGTTGTATTCTGGATGGGAAAGATAAATACCCCGTATAAGTTTTCTGTGTTTTTTTTTAGAATAAGAAAATTATAAAAATGCCCCATATGTTTTTTGAAAGTCCCCCTATCCATGCTGTTCAAGCATACTTAGAAGATATTGCTGCTGTGACTAGAGTCAGAAGATCTGGCATGTGCTCTCATACTTAGTTGTTCTTTCGCTTTTGTTTGGGTCTTTTTGACCCCGCTTGTAACCAAAAAAAAAAAAAAAAAAAAAAAAAAAAAAAAAAGATAAACGGGGACCCGCATGGGTAATGGGAAACCCGCCCCCACCCCCGCACCCCCGCGGGGGAAATAAGTGCCCCCACCCCCGCCCCCGCACATGTGATGGGGAACCCCGCCCCCGCCCCCGCTTGACAAATGCGGGGAAAACCCGCGGGTACCCCGCCCCCCACCCCCCGTTTTGCTCATTCCTAATTGGCACTTCCGTAAACACTTTTTGCCCTCATCGGAAAACCGTTACAAAAAAGTGATATTATTAGGAAACCTGAAGATTGTCTTTGTTGAGAAAATTTTGGTTGTATGAACAATCTCCCTGGGAAAAAAATAAATTGCAATGAGCCTAAAATGTTACTCATTTCGGATAATTATTCATATAATATAGTGCTTTTAAAAAAAAAAAAAATGAAGTGAATGGTGAAAAACTTTACCCCTAAGATCGAGAAAAAAAAAAATACTAAAGAGAGTTTTTTGTTTTTGGAAGGGAAAGAGTTTTCTTTGTAAAGTGTAAAGAAAGTCAAAAAGAGACAGAGACTATTTGCACATTAAGACTTGTGTCTGGTCACATTCTCACCTACTCGCTCTATCTGTATCCAGAGAAGTAATGAGGGGAACCCACTATCACCAAATGCGCATCCTAAATTTGTTACATAAGCAACTGTTGTGCCCGTGAAATCTTTTTGTTTTTGGGTGGGTTAACATGAAAATGAGCAACTATTTTGTAAGGACTTGTTTTGTTATGTTCTATTTGATATTTTGATCCCATATTTCAAGTTCGCTTTTGTTTTTGCTCTTTTGGTCTTGTTTGCTTATTTCTTCGTTGTTTTGATGCGATTTCTGTAGATTTGTTAACTACATTTGGACATGGAAGGGGTGGACTCGACGTTGCCGAACTCGTTGAAAAGAAGGACCCCTTTCATCCACTAAGAGCAAGTCCACCGGTTGCTTCTTGACCGGTCTGTCACACCCCAAACCCGGGTCAATTTTTTTTTTTAATATTTCCCGAAATTCAAGGTGTGAGTAAAATTAAAAAAATAAACGAATGAAACAAAATAAAATCGACATTTTGATAATGGAATTGACTTCTCATTTCGGTACAAGGATAAATCCAACTCAAGATCACTAAGAGTACTCACTTCGGAAATAATGATTTTACATAAGCAAAACTCCAACTAACTCTAATTGCTTTCGATCACTAATCTTCATAGTTCTTGTGTTTAATAACCTGCAAGACTGTTAAGGGGTGAGCTCAACCTGTGGCTCAGTAGGGAGCTATTTCTCTTCACACAAAAGATAACCAAACAATCTTCATAAGGTATGCATGAATGCATGTTCTATTCCCGTTAATTCACACAACAGAATAAACTGAGCCTACATGTCCCATACCATGTATTTTACCACGAAGGTGACTCAGAGTACTCAACTATATGAACTAACCCCCACCCAAAATCAATCCCCCTAACCCCCTTTTGCTAGTCATCTTGTCCATGCCCCTTTCGCCAGTCCCGAATTACCCTTTCAATCCTATACTAATTGCGCATTAACAATGGGCATACCTGGGATCTTGTACCTGCTGAGGTTATGGACTCAACTACGCAAAAGATGAATTTCAAACTTTCTTATATCGATAACATTACACATATCACCATCGATCGCCACCCTTATACTTCATATGTACTCAATGGATGATGCATCAATTGATAATATATACTTTGCAATGTAATTGCATCAAATATTCATTCATTCCACAACAAACATGTCAAGCAACACATATGCATACAATACAATTGAGTAGAGGTTCCCTAGATCCCCCTACCTGGATTCCAAGCTATTGTATAGATACAAGTTCCTGCATAAAAAGTAAATATCCAAGTACAATTCACATTTTCTATGCATAAGCACATAATTTATTTTAAACACAAAGCTATGATTCTGCCTTAAGAACATACTTCAATATCGAGCTTATGTCTTAAGAAAATGGTACCTAAAATCTCAGGCCATTTTGGATTTCACTTGAAGTGCTAAATAACTAACCAAAACATCTTGCAGATTTATTGTGAAGGAAAACTGATTTCACAATGACATAAGTATCTCATATGAATTCAGTAAATGGCATCACATGTTTTGGTTAAAAATAGAAGAATCTCTATGTTCAGTTTGTGGTCGACCTAAACAAGTTTGAATAAAGGAACCTATTGAAACGAAATGGAACAAACAGAAACATAATGAAAATTGCAGAATTTCCTGTGGAAGACCCTCAACTTCGAAAAATCATAACTTACTCTAGAAAAATATTTTTCATGAGATTTCAATCCTGAAATGATCTGTGAGATGTCTACTGAAACTTTCATGAAGACACCAACTTCAAGTACCCATCCGAAATGTACAGTTTTTAGTAAAAACAAAACTGGTTCAAAAACAACAGATTGCAGACCTCTGTTTTTAGCCTCAAAATTAACCCCTGAATCTTACATCAAATTGTATGAAACTGTACAGATATCAAGCTTACATTATAAGCTTTCAACACATGCAAATGGTTTCTAAAATGAAGGTCTAGATTAAAAGATATGGTTGCTCAAAATTAAATAATGATTATAATGCAGAAACTTGTTCTAGCTTTCTCCAATGCCTACAAACTAATGTTTGAGGTTACTGCTCAGTCTAAAGTTGTTAAACTGATGCATATAGGTTCTCTGATCACTCTAACCTCTTTTTGTTAAGACAAAATAAGAATTCTAACCCAAACAGCAACCTAAGAATTACTCAGGACACACATTCTTATGGAGCCAGTTCTCTAATCATCTTGATTTGTTTCTATGTTTACATTCTATTTGAAAATCATTTACATTATTAACTGTAGAAAACATTAAGCCAACGTAGACAAGAACTGAGCAAAACACATGAACAAAGTTCCATAGAAATAGAAATATATTTTAGGATCGAAACAGACCTTTGAAACCCAAATCTACGTCTCCGAAACTAATCTTGTAATCATGCCTTCCCTTCTCTTTCTTCTACCCCTTTCCTTTCCTCTTCTTCCCTCTATATTTTCATTCTCACATATCATTTTCTTTCTCCCAGTGTCTCTTTTCTTTTGTTTCCTTTCCTTTCTGTTTATTTCTTTCTTTCTATCCTACTCCTTTCTCTCTATCTCCCTCACTCACGTTCTGTTCTCCTATTGCTCTCATTGTAGTGTGGATATGAAACAAGTAGATAACTGCTATTTATACTAGTTAGGTTCTTGGCCATCAAGCAAAACAATTATAATAAAATCTGCATATAGATGTGTTTGTCCATACCAGTCACTTAATGACTTAATCACTAAGCATTCAATAGATATACTTGTACAATCCTATCTCTTAATAGAAAACTTCATCAGTAAGTATTGCAGAGATAGGTATGAAAGCTCTTATCCCTTTATAACTTAATGACCAAGGTTATATATAAAACATATAGAAATAAGATAAGCTTTATTTCTACAATCTGGGGATATCCATGTGATAGCAGTAGACTAGAAGTTTTAATGATGGATAAATAGAGCTTGAGCTATAAATTGAGTGATGCCACCTCAAGCTACTAGCTAGCTTAGTCTACAGGTTCATCAACACCTATAATTCCTAACTTTGCATAATCACCCAAATAGAATACTTACTCACACTTGGATACGAACAATGACTAATAAGAGATTCATTGATTGGGTTTATAAGGTCTCATCCGAAAATTTTTAAACCAATTGAGTAAAACTAGCTTCCTCACAAGTCTACATGTAATAGGTAATAGACTTCTCGAACACACACACACACACACAGAGACACACACAAGCTAGTAAAGAAAATATTATCACATGATCTAATATATAATTAAAATTTCGGGTTGTTACACGGTCACTAGCTAGGAAAAGTTGAGGTGGTGACCATGGAGGAGAAAAACGCAGCTCCACCGGTAGCTTCTTGACCGGGCAAAATCTTGTCTTTCTTGACCGAAGCCAAGAAAAAAGCCAAGGGCATGACATTTTTCTTGCCCAGCCAACCCATCTGCCAGCTAGGCCCAGCCCTGAACGTGGGTGACGTCAGCACCAAAAAGCTTCACAATTTCTAGTCTAGAGCTGCAATCGAGTAAGAAGCGAAGCCTAGAAAGCCGGAGAAGTCGCCGGCAGCGAGGAACAACGGAGACAGAAAGAACCCAGAAACACATTCGTCAAAACTCGATCGAATTGAAAAACTAATTATACAGACGTGTAGAGCATGACGAGTACTTGAATTTTCATACCACATGCAAGCAAATCGGAGACCGGAGTCGCCGAAAAACACCACAGAACCGCTGGAGCAGTCGTTGCTTCTCACCGTCGATTCTCCGTTTCTGTTCAGTGCATGGATGATCCAAGGGCAAGGGGTTGCTAGCGACGGCGAGAGGAAGATGATGGTGTCCGCGCGCAGCCGTGGAGTGGCCGGAGGAGCGATTTATGATCGGGTTCCCTGCCGGGTAGCGCTGCGTCTCGGGTCAGAGAGCACCGAGCTCTCTCTCTCGAATTTTCCTGTCTCTTCCCACAGTTCACTACTTTAAATAGAATGTGTCCCATTAATGAATGACGGCTAGGATCAATCGGTGGGAAAAGGTGGATGGCTAGGATCGCGCCACCTGTTTCTCTTTCTTAAATTAATTTCCCAAAATTCCAAAAGTTCGGACAACCACGAAAAATAGCTCGGTGATCCGAATAATTCTCCGAAAATTTTCACGAACTTGTCGTGATGTGTACTTTATTATCCAACTCTTACATTGAGGATCTCATCTTGTGAAAATTTCTGAAAATATTCTCGAGCACTTTGACATTTGTCGAGATCGTTAAAACACTTAATGAACAGTGAAAATTGAACATTAAAAATTGATGAACAATGAAAAGTGAACAGTCTTGACTGGTCAAGAAAAAAATTTGTGGAAACCCATATCCAGTAGCAGTGAATAGTAACTTAACTGGTCGATGCGTCGACTTTTCGACCTTGACATTTCTTGACTACGGGTGAACTTGCTCTAAGAGATCATTCGTGACATACTCTCAAAGCTTCCAGTGAAATCTTTAAAACGATTTGAGTGTGTATGCAAGCCCTGGCAAGATTTAATCACCAACATCAACCTAGACAGACCCCGCTCCTGTACGCCCCTTTGTCAGTCAACCCCAACCCTCTCCTTTTCGTTGATTATGAAGCCCTGAATAATGAGGATGGTGTTGCAAGGAAAGAGGTACATTGTCCAGCCATAGTCGAGCCCGACACAACTTTGAAATTCTTGGGTTCGTGCCATTGTCTGGTAGGTCTAGGAATGGATGGGCATGACTTTCTTGTGTTATGGAACCCATCTACTGGAAATATGAGGGTGCTTCCAAAACCTACTCTTAGGAAGGATGATATGAATTTTCATGGTGTCGATTATGATCCCTCTATTGAAGACTATAAAGTAATATGGGGATACAGTGATCATCTTGAAACTGTGATTGAGGTCTGCTCACTAAAGAGGAATGCATGGAGGACTTATATAGACCTCAAGTGTGTCAATTTAAACTTGCAAGACTTGCAGGGTTGCTACTTAAATGGATCCATACACTGGATCAAGTTTAGCTTTCTGAGGTCTAGCATCATTTCATTTGATTTAGAAGAGAACAGGTTTAAGGAGGCATTGCCATTACCTGACTGTGGACCTGGTGGCAGCCACGAACTTAGCTCCCTGGGAATCGGGACTACCAGAAACTGTCTCTTTGTACATTCTGGACTCGATAAACCCAATCTTAACATATGGGTGATGAAGGAATTTGGGGTCAGGGAATCTTGGACTAGAGTCCTACATATTCCTTCAGCAGTTATAGGTCCAGACAATGGATTTGATGAACACGGGTTGAAACCTCTTTGCATTTTGGACAATGGAGAATTTTTTATGGCTTATGATGAAAAATGCTTGCAATTATATAATCCCAACACAATGACATTTCAGAGAATTATTCAAGAGGACGTTGATAATTCTCCAATCGAAACTGTTACTTACGAGGAGGCTCTAGTTTCACTGCCAGTAGCAGAAGTGCTGGAGTTGGAGTAGATGTGAAGCCAACGTCATCTCAATCGATCTTCTCTCTTCTAATATGGTCAAGTAGTAACTTTCTAGTATTCTATCATTTGGAGCAGAACACAGGCATGTTGGGGGCATGCTATACATTTCTTGGCTTTCTATATATTGTTCCTTCTTTTAATAAGGCTTCACCTGAATCTATGAGATTTCAAATATTTACTTATAATTGGTGACTGAAATGTATTCAAGTTGTTTCTATGTTTCTGTTACTCAGCATTAGAAGTGCAAAATTTCTAAACAGTTTCATTGTCTCTTGAATAAAAGTGATCTTTTGCGCTGGTTATAATCTGCATTCCTATGTTCTGTTTCTACTTGCAAAATACCTGTCATGCTGTTTTTCTTTGTTATTAGTTATTTTGAATGAACTTGGGAGCTCTTCTATCAGAGTCCAGAGGAATACCACCTTATACCACCTTCTATCAGGTCGTATATAATGATTCAGCGTCGTTTTGTATAATGTCCTTGAGGATTGGTTCAACCCTCGGGGAAATGGAATCATGACATGTTAGGATCGTTGTGGTATGGGGCACCCAATTACAACTGAAGTAGAAACTATGAAAACGAGTGAAGTACAAGATGATAGGCAAATTATAGAAGGATTTTACTATAACAAAAAGATACAACAATTTATCTCCTACAATACGGAGAGCACAATTGACAATACCATTTCTCTTATAACAAGAGGAAATACACTCTAATAAAGGAAAGACAATTGAGTTTTAGGAGAAATCTCTATTTTCTCTCTAATTAAACTCTCTCTCTCTCTCTCTCTCTCTCTCTCTCTCTCTCTCTCTCTCTCTCTCTCTCTCTCTCTCTCTCTCTCTCTCTCTCTCTCTCTCTCTCTCTCTCTCTCTCTCTCTCACGAACATGGGATAACAACTCTATAACACAAGACCTCTATTTATACTAAATAGAGGAGGTTACAACTAGCTCCTTACAGCTTAAGAAACTTAGCTATAGATGAGTTGTAAATGCAATCTTTACAACTATCATATGTTGGAAAGTAAGCCACCATTTTTGACTTAATCAAGAACTTAAACATGAAGTAAGAGGAAAAAGTGGCTTTACCTCTAGATATCTCCCACTTAAAGTCAGTTTTGTAATTCTTCTTTCCTTTCTACTTTGCCATGTCCATATTGCTTATGTTTCTACTAGGCCAATAGAGGATCGACACCAAATAAACTTGTCATTGTTGATCGGCTTTGTTAGAACATCTGCTAGGTTGTCATTCGTATGGTTTTCTGTATATCCACACTTCCTTCTTCCACCTTCTCACGAACAAACTAATATTGAAATCGCATGTGCTTTGTCCTTGAGTGGAATGTTGGATTCTTTGCCAGGTGCAAAGCGCTCTGACTATCATTTTTTTTTTTTTTTTGAGAAAGCGGTATAAGAGCTAACTCAGCACCCTTACCCAAATTTATTAAAAATCAAGAAAAAAAAGATACATAGCAAGGGGGGCTAGACCAAACCTTGCCTAAAGAGAAAAATACAAAAATGCAAAGTACAGAAGATACAAAATCATTGAGAAACGGGGGACTAGGCCAAGACCGCTTCCAAAACAAACACAATACTAAAAGACAAAAGAAAGAGGCACTTCTTATCTTTCCTGTTATTGCCATCCATAAAATAAGGCAACCCTTCCACTATGAAAAACGATAATTTGGAAAACCCAAATAATTAGCTTGTAGAAACCTGTGGAGCTCACTAGGAAGATTATCATACCAAGTAAAAGTTGCATTTGAGATTCCCAAGTTTGCCATCTTGTCAGGTACAACATTACCTTCTCTAAAAATATGACTACATCGAAAATTCATTTGGTGTACTTTAGAGAGACAATTGCCCCAACTAACTCTTAAGTTCCATGGAGGAGAAAAGGACCTAGAAGAGAAGCAAGCTACCACACTAATAGAATCACTTTCCAACCATAAAAGGAACCACCCTCTAGCAAAGGCAATTTCGATAGACAAGATAACAGCATAAAGTTCAGAATAGAAGGAAGAATTCCAGCCAAGTGACTGACAAAAACTCCCTAAAAAACCTCCTGAGGCATCTCGAAACACTCCCCCACAAGCTGTCGGGCCTGGATTGCTTTTCGCTAAGCCATCAGTGTTTACTTTGACCCAAGGAAAAATTGGCCATTTCCAAAAAACATGGTGAATTTTGGGAGCCTTACTCGTTTAGGAGCAACTCCAAGAGAAGACAATAATTGGGCATCCAGAACACCCTTATTGTGACCAAGAGCAAACAAACTAATTTGACTAATCCATGCCATAATAGAACAACACATAGTAGAAAAGATAGGGGGACGATTATCAAACCTTAGTCTATTCCGAGCCTTCCATATCGCCATAAAAGTAAACATGCCAGCCGCTAGCCAATAATTAAAGAACTGAGAGGAGAAAGGTTTTCGACAATAGCTCACCCAAAAGTCTAACAGAGAGTCAGAAGAAGAAAAAGAAGTACCAAATTGAGAATCCAACCATCTCCAAACCCGTTGGGCAAAAGGGCAGTGTAAAAATAAATGTAATGATGATTCCGCAGAACTATAACATAATTGACAAATAGACACCACAAGAATCCTACCTATTTTCACTCGATCATCAGTTGGGAGCCGATCAAATAAGATTCTCCAAACCAAGAAAGAATAACGAGGGGGGATGAAAGGCCACCATAACTTAGAAGCCCAATCCTTTACACTAAGATGATGCCTAAAAATTCATAGCCAGCAGAGGAAGAAGGCTCCCAAATAAGTATAGCTGACTTCTCAGTAAGAAGGAGAGCAACATCTGAAATCTGTCTAGCCAAAACCGGAAAAGTGTGACAAAAGAAGGGAGGAAGTTGCCATGAATGATGTGAAATAAAATCTGCCACTTGAAGATTGCTGAAATGGGACCAGTTTGAGATACCCAAAGTTTCCAACATAGGAGCTTGAAGCCATTTATCCTTCCAAAATGACACAATTTACCATCCCCAATTAACCATTGACAATTCTGAACAAAATGAGGAGCAATTGACCGGAAGCCTGGTCAAATTGAAGACTTAAGATAACCCAATTTCCTATTATTCAAAATTGGATACCTAGACTGCACATATTCTCCCCATTGAGAAGAAGAGGTATAAGAGTCCCAAGCAAACTTCAAAATAGCAGCTGAATTAAGAGAGGATAAATTGCGAATACCAAGCCCTTATTCCTGCTTTGAGACACAAACTTGAGCCCAACGAATAGCTATCACAAAATGAGCAATCTTCTCTTTTTTGTGTCCGAGCTCCTCCAGTAGCATTTGCAACCATATTGCCTCTTTGCAGCTTTCGTAGCAGCGACGTATTCTGCCTATGTTGTAGAGGTAGTCACAATAGATTGCAGTTTTGAAACCTAGCTTACAGCTCCCTTAACAAGAGTAAACACCTAACCTGTGGTGGACTTGCTCTTGTGAAGATCACCTGCATAATCTGAATTGACATAGCCTCTAACAGTAAAATCTGATCCTCCATAACATAATGCAGCATTTGAGGTACCCTTGGCATATCTTAGGATCCTCTTTACAGCACTCCAATGCTCTTTACCAGGATTCGCCATACTAACTGCTCCCACTGCTTGTGCAATGTCTGGTCTTGTGCACACCATAACCAACATTAAGCTACTCACTGTTGATCCGTACGGTACTCAAGACATTTTCATCCTTTCTACTTTGTTGGTAGGACTCGTACTTGAGGATAACTTGAAATTAATAGGAAGAGGGGTAGAGATTGACTCACAATTTTTCCTGTTGAAGTGACACAAGATTTTCTTCAAGAGTTTCTGAGAAAGCCAAATCTTCCTATTATTTCTATCTCGGCAAATTTGCATCCCTGGAATCTTATTTGCTGGTCCCAAGTCCTTCATTTCAAACTCCCTAACCAACTATGTCTTCAAATCTTTAATACGATCTTTGCTAGGGCTTGTTACCAACCTGTCGTCAACATACAACAGCAGAATAATGAAATCACCATCACCAAATCTCTTGTAGTAAGCACAAGGATCTGGACTGAGTCTGTTGTATCCAAGGCTCATGATGAAGGAATCAAATCTCTTATACCAACATTTCGGCGCCTGTTTGAGACCGTATAGAGATTTGTTCAACCTACAAACCAAGTTCTCTTTTTCTTTTTCTTCAAATCCATCTGGTTGGACCATATAAATCTCTTCTTCAAGTTCTCTATGACGAAACACAATTTTCACATCTAACTGCTCTAAGCATAAGTAAAATGTTGCACATTGCCAGGACTCACTACTACAAAAATTGCATCACACAACGGTGGAAATCTGTTGTGTGATGTGGACCATGTCTGTCGTCTATCTCGATGTTGTGTGATGAGCACACTCACACAACGGTGTTTCACCGTTGTGTGAATATCATAGACACAACACAATGCTTAAACCGTTGCACCAATTCTGCGCATGCCAATGCCAGAAATTGGATGCGGCGCATTCAATTGTTGTGTCGATGTGGTCAGACAACAGAAGTAAGTAGGGACCGTTGTTGGTTAACTTCTCACACAACAGAAAAATAACACTCAGACAACGAAAGTAATATCATACTGTTGTTGGTTAACTTATCATACAACAGAAAAATATGAACATGTTGTGTGAGTACTAATGAGACAACAAAATTTTATAGGCACCGTTGTGTGATTTAACATTGGACAACTGATATCTATTTGTTCTGTTGTGTGAGTATTAATGAGACGACAAAATTTTACCGGTACCGTTGTGTGATTAAAATTGATTTGTTGTGTGATACGATGTATGTGTATTCATACTACGTAATATAATTGATTGTTATTTGATTATTTTTTGTTCTTTACCTGAAATATTTGCTCAAAAATAATGCAAAATATAAGATTTAGGCATTGAAATACTCTAATTCAACCATCCAATGTACCAAAAGAGGTAGCATTCATGTATCCATCCATACCATAAAACCAAAAAAAAGACATTCTAGCTAGCTTGATGGCTGCTGCATCCTAGCTAATTACAATGAAAGATAGCAAAAATGAACCTCAAAACTAATAACATGACTAATTACAGTGCCAAAATGAATATTCACCAAAATACACTAATACAATATGTAAACAAATTAAGATCCGATCTAATTAATGAGAATCAACTGCAAAATGAAATTTAAAAAGTATCGTTACTACAATGCTAATTTTCTCATTAGGTATGTTATGTCAACCTTGAATAGATTGAACTCCAACGATTTGTCCTTGCCAAAATAAGAACCTACACAAACAAGCCAATAAACAAAAATTTAGATAACTTATACAATGTATTTGCTATAAGGTTTGTGTTATATACCTAGCACCCAAAACTAAAACCATATGCAATTCAGTTACTAAGTTTGTGTCAAATACATTTGTAGCTTTTATCTAATAGTAATAGAGATCTATCATGCAAGCATATTACTGGCACCTTTCATCATATTATGATCAACATCCTAACTTTAAGCTACACATTGTGGATAATCACAAATAACCCCACAACGCATTCTTTTTCTTCGTCTTCTAGCTTTTACATTATTTCATAGAAGATGATTACTTATAATTCCTTAATGAAAATTATGTTTAACAGGAGCCCAACAACTTACATATCTAGGAAAATATCCATTTTTGGTAGTAAGGCCATTAGCTCTCTCAAGTATTTGACATACATAAAAACAGAATAATTGAATAAAAGGACAAGGAATCTACCTTAGGAATTGCAGTTTCATTTGTGTACGTTGACAATAGTGTTATGGATGGAAGACTGATAACCCAATGCATTCTATAAAGCATAGTAGACCTGCACCATACAAGAGGCTCTGTCAAAATGAGCATGAGCCGCTATAACATGGAATGAAGATAATGCCAACAGAAGACTATTGAGGGTCGTTTCATGATCGATCACAAGCTTCACATTCCAACAAAAAAACAAAATAAAAGAAGAGGAAGTGGACACTCTCCAGTAATGATGAATGAATACAATTGATTATTGTTTTCAGAAGGATGATGCTTATCGTTGAAAAATTTTGTGGAAGAATAATCAAGGCAATGTAAACGACAAAGACAACTAGGCATAAGAAAATATGTGCTGCTGTAGGTAGCTAAATGTTCAGATTTATGTTTAGTCTCTTTGAGTACTCCATTTGGAGTAACTTAATTGGATTTGGCTTCTGGATCAGCCAAAACATAATAGAGCAAAAATAGAATTTGAAAAAAAAAAAAAGGCATTAATGCAGCAATAGAGATTTCTATAAAAACAATCCTAAATGAACTTCATGCCCATCCAATAAATACCTCAATATTTAGTTTGGCGTGCATTCACATAGTAATTGTAGCTTTGGTGGGAGGCATCTACTCCAAAGCTCCAAAGAAAAAGATGTTTTCCACATTCGCACATAATTGTACTTCAAAACAAAATCATCATAATATGAAAGACAAAGGAAACAAAAAGGGCTTGTAATAAAAATATCAAAAACAGAGAAGACTTACAACAGAAATTTTTGCCTTTCTAAGCTTAAAAGTCTACAACAATGGTGTTGTCATTGCGTCTAATCAGAAAGTAAACCTCACTACATAATCACTATATATAGCCTGTACAAAAAGAGGAAAGATTAAGTGACAAATTAGACTTTGGCCAGTGAACAATGAAAATTCCAGTACATGAATTGATAAACAAACTATATTCTATTTCACAAATTGCAACATAGCTAATGAAACTAGTATACAAATTGCATTCTGCTTCATAACTAGTTAAGAAGAATATCAACTTGCAAACAAACAGAGCAAGATGAAACCGAAAAGCAAACAAACAGCTAAACTTGAAAAGCCAAAATGAGCCAAGACAAGAAAAATAATTATACCAAATTTCATACGACATGGTTATGAAACTGTATATCAAATTAAGATAGCTAATCTAATAATAAGATCGAACATATAAGCCAAAAGGAAATACGAGCTGATATAAGTACCTCAGCCATCTTTAGGAAAACAAAAATGCATTCAACTTTCTCAAGGTAGAGGCAGAGCATATTCCTTACCTTTTGGTTCATACTTAAGAGTAGACATATTCAGCAGCTGTGCGATAAAAAGACTAATCTTGTATACAAGAAAAAGTAGAGAAAAGATTCAAAGTTTACTCTTCAACCATACCACCAAAAATTATTGTTTAGATTCTTTGCTGGCATTAATATCATAACAAGAGAGTAAAGCAAGCACCAATGAGCGAAAATGCCATCAATTCGACAAGTCCTCAGTCCAATGTTCATCCACTAATAATCTGAACAGTCTAATCAAACTCTACACATCTCAAAACCAATACTTGAACAAAAAGAATGCATCTTTATACCTGTCCCCTGCCGCCGACGCAAACCTCTTGAGTAGTACAAATGGAGCCAGACCCCATCCCAACCCTCAACCCATCAACACCAGCCTGAATCAAATTCTGCGCCTGACTCACAGTCAACACATTCCCACAAACCACATCCAAATCTGAGTACATTTTCTTGATGTACTTGATCAACTCAATCTGATAAATGGAGTTCCCCTGTGAGCTATCCAACACCACCACATCAATCCCAACCTTCACCAACTCCTCTAATCTCTCCTTATCCGACTCCCTCATCCTTATCGCCGCCCCGACCTTCCACGACCCGTCGGGCCAACCGACCCTACCCCCAACTTCGGGTACCCCTTGATCCGCTCCACGTCCTCCTTCTCCACAACATCGACAACCTCGTCGTCCCTCACCATTGCTGCCACGTCACGGCCTTTCTCCGCCATGAACTCCTCAATATTCCCCAAATCGGAGTTCCAAGGAAAAACCATGTCCTTACAGCTGATCATGTAATCGTAAATCTTGACCTCCTTGTCCGCCAGCTTCACCCAATCGCGGCTCGCCATGTAGCCTAAAATCTTGGAGCTGGGGGCGCCGGACCAGGTGACGAGGACGTAGGGATTGACGCCGTAGTCGAAAACGTCGTCGTTGTGGATGCGGTCTCCGGGGGACATGAAGACGGGGGCGGAGAGGAGGGGGACGCTGCGGGCCTTGATGGATCTGACCTTGGCGGCGTTGGAGTGGAGGATGCCGATGCCTCGACTGCGGTGGTGCCGGTGGTGCTCACCCTCCGTGTACTGCATCGTGTTCATGGCTTCTCTCTCTTTTTCTCTCGTTGATGTCGTCCAACCAACGAGATCAATTTCAATCAAAGATGAAGAGCGAGACCTAATAAGTGAAATAGCTAGGGTTTCAAGGATAAGAGTAGATCAAAGGAGAGCTGCAGAGAATTGGGGGTGGAGTTGGTGAATATGAGGAACAGTTACGAAGATAATTTAGGTCGAGAGGCTATTCTGAGGGTTGACAGTGTGTGTGTCGAGAGAAAGGGTTGAGAGGGTCGAGAGGGTTTGAGAGATTTTGTTTTGCTTCTTTCTTTTGGACACGATGTGGCATGACAATTAAACTTAAAAATATTCTCAAAGTCACTCCCACAACAGAAAGCTCACCATCCGTTGTATGAGTGCACTACATAAAATCAAAATTTGGAAATATGGAGGGAAACATGCCGCCTACAACATTTTGGCTCAAAATGTTGCCGCTTATGTTCCTTCTTCACACAACAGAATAACTTAAATCTGTTGTCTAATTTCTACAGATTGCGACAGACTGCGACATTCAAGTAAGCTTCCGCAAAATTTGGCGCCTAGTTTTCAATCACACAACGGAAATCTTAAGCACCGTTGTGTCTAGTAGCCCAAATTTCAGATTTCAAGAGGCAACCAAGACTCCAGAGTGGAGGGAAAACTGCCGCTAAATTTTCTAAGACTCAGACAACGGAAAATACTTAATTCCGTTGTGCAATGTAGTTATGATAAAAAAGTTATCATTTTGTTGACATTCACACAACAGAACATCACAAATACCGTTGTACAATAGACTTTACTTAAACACACAACAGATGATTTCTGTTCCGTTGTGTGATTGGTGTTGTGTGATTAACTTTTTGTAGTAGTGACTACTCGGACTATTGTGAGTCGAACAACAGGAGAGAATATTTCGTTGAAGTCAATACCTTTTTTCTGAGCTAATCCTTTCACTACCAATCTAGCACGATACCGCTCCACTTGGTCATTTCCATCTCGTTTGATCTTGTAGACCCATTTGTTGCAAATGGCCTTCCTTCCTTGTGGTAGTGGAACAAGATCTCATGTCTTGTTTTTATGGAGGGCTTCAATTTCTTCTTACATTACTGCCATCCACAAAGAAGTTTCTTGGCCTTTTGTATCCTCATGGAAAGTTGATGGCTCTCCATCATCTGTTAGTAGACAGTATGAAACATTTCCCTCCATAATGTATTGTGAGTACCAAGATGGTTCTCTTCTCTCCCGAGTTGAGTTGCAAACTCAACTTGTTCTTGTTCTTCATGCTCTAGTGTTGCTTTAGAAGAATCTGGAACTTCTTGTTCTTGTTTATCTTCAACTTGAACTGTAATAGTCTTTGGTTTCTCTTTTGAAGTGCTATCATTTTCTTTTTCTTGTACCTTTTCTTCTATAAATATTACATCCTTTGCTGATTATCACCTTGTGGTCAGTGGGATCCCACAGGCGGTACCCCTTAACTCCATCAGCATACTCTAAGAAAATGCATTTTTTAGATTTTGGATCCAGTTTTGATGTTTCTTAGGCATTGTACATAACATATACAAGACTTCCGAATGTATGTAAGCAAGAATAATCAGCTGGCTTACCAGTCCACATCTCCATTGGCGTCTTCAGATTAATTGCGGTTGACGGTGACCAATTGATTACATAACAGGCGATCTTCATTGCTTCTGCTCAAAATGACTTGGTCATCCCCGCAGTCCTCAACATCGCTATTGTCCGTTCTAACAAGGTTATGTTCATCTGCTCTGCTACTTCATTTTGTTGTGGAGTGTATACCACTGATAACTGCCTCTTGATACCTTCTTGTTGGCAAAAGTTATCAAATTCATTACTGGTATATTCTCATCCATTATCCGTCCTCAAACACTTGATCTTCTTTTTCGATTCAAGCTCCACACGCACTTTGTATATTTTGAAAACTGGGAATACGTACGTCTGTCTTCCTCTTGATTGGATGTACCCATCTCCTAGAGTAATCATCAATAAAAGACACAAAATATCGTGCACCTCTTAGGAATAGAACTGGTGCTTGCCAAACATCGGAATGGATCAGTTTTAAGATAGCTTTGCTTCCAGCATTAGAACTGCTAAACTTTAATCTGTGCTGCTTATTAGTAACACAATGCTCACAAAAGGGTAATGAAACCTTTTTGAGAATCTTCAAACCCCTTTCTAACATGTGGCCAAGCTTATGGTGTCACGTCATCGTTGATTCTTCTGAAGAACTTACTGACACAATTAATAGACACTTCTCCTTCTTGTTGTGTTTCTCCTTTAATCATGTACAGATTTGCAGCTATCTTTTCCGCTTTCATTACCACAAGCACGAATTTAACTATTTTCATGATTCCATGTTGACCATAGATTTTGTATCCACTACTATCTAATTGTCACAAAGACAATAGATTTTTCTTCAGGCCTTGCACATGTCATACCTCTTGAATGGTGCAAACTTTACCATCATATATCTTCACTTTGATGGTACCAATACTAGCAATCTCATAGGGATAATCATCTCCCATGAACGCAGATCCTCCTGAGATAGGTTCATATTAGCGGAACCATTCTCTCTAGGGGATCATATGCCATGTTGCTCCTGAGTCCATAAGCCAAATATCAGCAAATTTTCTCCTGCCTTTTGTAACTGTTGTTGCCTCGCTGTATAAAACTTCACCATCATTTGAGGTGCTTGCTACACAACCCTGAGCTCTTAGCGACTCAGGACCTTTTCCTTTGGTTTCTTCGTTCTTCTTGAGATGCCAACACTCCCTTTGTAGTGCCCTTTCTTGCCACAGTGATGACACTTGACATTCTTCTTACTTCTGGATTTTGGTCTACTCTGATTTTGACTCTCCCACTGGGGCCACGTTCCATTGATCTCCCTCTCGTTATCATCAAAGCTTCGGCCTGCTGTGACCCTCCCAATCTATCTTCTTTGCTTTTGCGCAGACTTTCTTCTTCAAGAACTGCAGCTGCAATATCATCGAAGACGTACTATTTCTAAATTGTTGGTTAAGTTGATGATAAGTTGATCATACGAAACAGGTAATCTTTGAAGTAGAATTTCAGCATGTTCACCTGTCTCTATGTTATGCCCCATTACTGTGAGATGTGAAAATAAGGTGTTGAGGGTGTTGATGTGGTCAGTCATCGTAGTAGACTCCATCATCCGAAGGGTGTAAAGCTTTCTCTTCAAGAAGATTTTGTTGTGTAGTGATTTGGCCTCGTACAATTTTGTGAGTGTGTCCAATATCTATTTTGTCGTCTACTTCTCTGCCACACTTGAAATACTTCATCGGATAGTGCTAGGTGCAGATTAGCAATAGCATTGCCATCCATCTCGTTCCACTTGCCATCGTCAGTGATCTCCTCATGCCTAACTCTAATTGCTGCCAAGCAGTTATCTTTTCTCAAAATTGCTTTTATTCTTATTTTCCACAATGAGAAATTGTTCCCATTGAACTTCTCTATTTCGTACTTCGTCGCCATCGTTGAAGATGCCTCCTTTCCACTAATTGGATTTAACTGTAGCACGAAAACCGGCTATATAAACCCAGCGCTCTGACACCACTGTTAGGATCATTGTGGTATGGGGCACCCAATTACAACTGAAGTAGAAACTATGAAAACGAGTGGCGCACAAGCTGATAGGCAAATTTTAGAAGGATTTGACTATGACAAAGGATACAACAATTTCTCTCCTGCAATAAGGGGAGCACAATTGACAATACCCTTTCTCTTATATCAGGAGGAAATACACTCTAACAAAGGAGAGACAATTGAGTTTTAGGAGAAATCTCTATTCTCTCTCTCTCTCTCACCAACATGGGATAACAACTCTATAACACAAGACCTCTATTTATACTAGATAGAGGCGGTTACAACGAGCTTCCTACAACTTAAGAAACTTAGCTATAGATGAGTTGTAAATGCAATCTTTACAACTATCATATGTTGGAAAGTAAGCCACCATTTTTGACTTAATCAAGAACTTATGTATGAAGTAAGCCACTATTTTTGACTTAATCAAGAACTTAAGCATCAAGTAAGAGGCAAAAGTGGCTTTACGTCCACATGACATTGTCTTTCATTCCATGGAATCTCTGCGTGACTATCAGGCAATATAGAGGCAGTGATGAAACCTGAGTCCCTTTTTTTAATTTCAAATAAATAGAAAACATGGATTGGCCGGATTCTGAATATCAGAAGATTACGCTGGTGACTGAGTTTTGGTGCAAGCAAGCTTGCCTCCAATTCCAGAATCGGGAGTTGTTGGTCGAAGGGAATCCTCTCTTCGCAATGGGAGGATCAATGTGGTAATGCTGTAATGTCTCTCATGAAAATAAGGAGAGACAACTTTACTTTGAAATCGGCAGCACACATTCAAAACGGAAACAGAATTCACCCTGATCCTTACTGGCTCAGTGCTCCTCAGTAGCTCCGGGTTTGTAAACTTGGTCTTGCTGCCACCTATTCTGTTGTTCCAGGAATCTATAGTAAAGGAAAGGTGATTCAGGCTTAATTAGTCATACCAGATATGAACCTGCTGTGATTTACTTATGAGGAGCTAAAGCAAGCTACCAATGGATTAACGGAAGAACTTGATCGTGGAGATTTTGCAATGTTTATAGTTTTTAGAACATGATGTTGTTGCTCAAAAGATTAAATTCAAAGCCCAATTCAGGCCAGTTGGCAGAATATATCAGAAATTTAATTCGGCTAATACGATTCTGCAATGGGAGCACAGAATGATTGTGTTTGAGTTTATAAGAGAGAGTTCTGGCCAAACTGGCAGCTGAGGAGTGAAATAGCCTTGAGACTGCAAGAAGGCTCTTGTATTTGCAATTTTGCATGAGAAGTACGGCAGCTAAACAATGACTTGTAACATTAAGCGTCAAAACATTCTTCTGGATGACACTGTGCATTGCCGAGTTTGTTCAAATGTCACGAGTTCTGACTTTCTGCTTTACACATTGGTAAGGTGTGTTTCAACCAATGTGTGTTTCAGAAAGATGGGTCAACTGAGACATGAATTAAGATCTGTATCAAGCCAACTTCGAGTGAGATTTTGAGAGAAGCGGAAGCATTTTTAATCGTAAAACCATAGATTCGAAGGATCCGTACATGCCAAAAATTGGAGTCTATACTTTTTTTGTTGGTCTGAATTGGAGCGGTACACACCCTGCAATTAAGATAAGCTTATTGTGCTACTGCTGACAGAACTTGAGCAAAAGATAAATCAAACAGAATAGCAGGTTAATATGTTTCTGTCCAACAGGTGGAATAGATTCTCAAGAAACCGAAATCACCTAACTATTTAATGGTTAGAAACGTAGTTACAATATATGCACAAATACAACACTGCTGATTTTAGTCAAATCATGACCACTAACAGTAGCAAAAGGCAACTGAGAGCTAATGGCATTTTGCCAAGAACTTATTCAAACCAATGACAGGTAAAGTCAAGTCAAGTTCGAGATCTTAAGAAACACGAATCTCACATAGAATGAGATAACAGGAAGAGAGCCTGCTTGGAACCTGGTCCTGGGGCTCACCGCACTATGGTTGTCAAAGAGTAAGTGTTTCTGCACCTTTAGCATTTCTGGCCATTGCATCTTGCTCATCATACGGATTTTCTCTAAAATTAGAACTCGCTTCTTCATTCTCTGAACAACCAGGTCTTTCCGTTAGGAACTGTTCCCAGAAAACATCATTTACTCTAACAGGAACACATGTATGCCCTTTACTGTGTTTTGTGGCCTCTTTTTGGGAACTTTTAGGCCTGTCTTCATCAGCCAGATTTTTCTGTGGAAGGGCCCTTATATCTGATTCTTTGTTAGTGGCATTCAAACCTGGGGATGGGGAGTTGCAAATGTCCTGACCTACTAGGGGTACCGTAGCTGAATGCGGGCTACTGATCACTTTCAAGGGAGAAGATGATAGTGTGAGATTTAAGTGACAGGTTATCTGGCCATCACTATCTTCATTAGAAGGCAAACCTGGCTGCAAGGAATGAAGTCCAGGGCTTCCAACATTTGGTGCTTTTCGTGACAACGAATCCATTTTGAATGCAAAAGATGTTCCAGTATCTGAAAGTTCTAGTGGTTCATTCGCAAATAAAAGGCCTTCTGTTCTCATCTGTGCACCTTTCAGTTCTTCCGATATTTTCCTACTTGAACTATCCCCATCTTCATTGGAACTCTGGGTGCTACGTGAAACCAGGTTCATGTCTGAAACAGCTGGAGATAATTCCAGTCTCAGCTTACTTGAAAAGTCTTGGTGGAAAAAATTTCCAAACTCCGATCTGGAGCTACTTTGGTTATCCACAAAACTATTGTCCACAACTGGCTTTGAGTGGTCCGCATCAGGCAGTCGCCTTTTCTTGTTATACGCTGAGAAATCCATAGATTCAATTTTTCGGGCTAGATGTTCAACAAAGGCAGGGTTCTGAACAGCTTTATCTAAGAATGTTAGTAAATTCTTCTGCCGCTGCTCCATACCATTTACCCGCTGTGTCAGGTCTTCCAACTGAAGCTTTTCAGCAGATCGCTGCTGCTGGAACCTCGAAACATTTGCCTCAAGTGCAGCTTTTTCGTTTGATAGCTTCTCTATTTCATCATCAAGAGCTGCTCTTTCCTGATCAACCATAGAACCCTGAGGATTACTGTGGCTATGAATGGGTTTTCTGCGATGAATATTCTTAAGAAGATGCTTTTGATCTTGTATAAATTCTTCATTAGCAAACTCCCATCTTTCAGGATCAATCTTTCGAAATCCCTGTGGCCAATAATCCAATGTGCTTGGTTAAAATGTACTAAGGAACACCACAAATAGAAACAAAAATAATTAGAGAGAATACCAAATTCTTTTGGAGCCTGTAGTGCCAGCATTTAAAAGAAGGTGAATGGGGGAAATAGGACAGCTAAGGAGGCACTTAAGGCGTGGCATATATGTAAAAGACAGCTTCAGATATAAAAGTAAATGAACAACACAAGAATTCCTGATCTAAGATTTGCGTATCATTTCTCGGTTTCTTTTTTTTGTGTGTGTGTGCGAGTGTGTGTCTGAATTTGCTTACCATTAAGCATTGGACAACCAGAGGAAGGCCTATACAAATTTACCTCAATGAAAAATATATTGCATACAATAGTAAAATAGATTTGAGTAGGATGTGCTCTAAGCTAGATTACTAAAATTATCAGATCTCTAAGCTACACATAAAAACCCAGACTGAAACTAAAGACTAAATTAAACATCAATTAAGGACAAAACCTTTGATGTCTTAACATATTTTACCAGTAACATATGTCAGACAAAGAAAAGGAACAAAGAAGAAAAGAAAGTTATATCAACAAATCCTTGATGGCAAGACTGTCATATCAGCAAAACAATGTGAGTGCATATTATCCCCTTAAACATATCCTTTTGTGAGACTGCTAACAGTGGATCACTTGTATTGTATTGCACATATCTCTCAATTTTCGGTCTGCCCTTAGTTCAAGGTAATCTAGATCACAATAGCCTCGAACTTTTGCTGCTCCCAACCTTGTGCTATGACATATAGATATAAATTGCCTTGAAAACTGGTTTGCAAGTAGAGCTCATGCATAATCCCATAATATTCTACTTTTTTTAAGTGCTCATATACAACTCCATTATATTGTATCTTCTCAGTGTAGTTTATTTGAGACATGACAGCTCACCATGCTTCCATGCCCGGCACCGTATTCAAGCTAAACCAGTAGCACAATGGTAGCTGTTTCATTCCAAGAGGCGGCTTTCACTCGCCTATGACCTACCAGTCACTAATGACTTGGTATCCCCATACATAATACTTGATCCATCATCATCTTACTTAGAAGTCACCTATCCTTGAACTCTAACCCAATCACGCACTGGTACCAAAACTGATGTGGACTGTGGGTAACCAACTTGCAAGGGAAGGAGAAGGTTTTGCTACACCAAAAGTATTTTTCCAGCATGCAAGGATTTGAGGCATGTCAGCTTTCCATCTCCTTTTCTTACTTGGAAACCTCAGAAGCCAAGCCAAAGCACGTTCAACAGCTCCAAATCCCATTTGTATCACTAAACATGTAGTAAAAGATATCCGAGACAATTCCTAAAATGCTGGCGCTTAGAAAACCAGGAAACGAAAGCTAGCAAAGGACACAACTAAGGCTCATCTAAGTAGATACAAGGACTCACTTAGTGCATCATAAGTCTAAAAAGATGTATTAATTAAACCATACCGTAAGTCATCAAAAATGTAGTGTCTCATCGTTTCACCTAAGATCACATACTTCATCATCTATATCGAATTTCCATTTTCGATTACAATACCGATTCGATCCTAGTAAAATGCAATCAGCTAGCTATAGACAGAACCAGTACAACACTACAATTCTGCAGGTTAATTAATCATTAATTACATCCAAACAAATGGGAAGCGAAATGTACATGAGCTATGATTCAAAAAAAAAATCTGGTAATTCGATTAGATCAAAATCTGAAGAGGAAGGACTTACGTAGGTATTGAGCTGACGGATGAAGCTAGAGAAGTTGTTGTGCTTGAAATAGGTGGGGAGCAGAATCCGAGCGAATTCTGGAGGGTTCCAGACGACGAAGCTCTTCTTGTTGGAGCTCCACGACACGATCTCGTCCGTCGCCGAGTCGTCCACCATGTCGTACGTCTTCAGTAAGAAGGGCGCCGGACCGCCGCCTCCGCCAGCAGCAGAGGTTCCGTCCATTTTGCAAAGACGAGTCAGGTCGGGGGATTCGGCGGGTCGGACTTGGATTGGGATCCGAATGGGTGTAACGGCGGAGAGAGATGGAGGAAGTGGGGATCGGAAGGTGTAGAGAGAGAGGAGAGAATGGAATAGAAGAGTTTCGAAGCTTTTTGCCCGGCAGCCAGCCAGGGTTGACTTGAAATACCTGCTTTCAAAACGAGCGGTTTTCATTTGTCCGATTCCACGTCATCATTCAAATTCGGTTTGGGGAAGCAGTAGGTGGATTCATTTATGAGACATCTTGCGTGGGGCAACCGCTTTGCCAAGTGGTGGGGCAGATCAATCATTGTTCAGCAGGGAGGTATTTTGGATATTACATATCAGGGAGTAGGGGCAGTTTCAGAAAAAAGAGAAATTTTCCTTTTTTCTGATTGGTTGGCCCTAAAGCCACATGGTGGGGAAACTCCCTCCTAAGAATTTCTCTTCATTAATAAGTTTTTTGGGAAAAAAGTTTCGCTTCTGGATGTCAGGAAGTTTCAAAGCAGTATCCGAAGTAGCTTTTGAATTCACGAAAATAAATATTTTTAGAGGAAAAACTTTAAATTTACTAACCGCGTTGATAATATTTCAGTAGTCTAAAAAATGATCTCTCTCTAGTAGGTGTCTATTAGGGTTTCATTGCGGCTGCTCGGTACTTTGGCTCCGGGGTGGTGTTTTTGGCACTAAGTCGGCGTTTGATGAGGGTGGTGGGAATGGTTTCGTTTGCGGCTACCACTAAGCAAGGCTAGTTTTTCAACCATTTTGTGGTTGGGTCTTTAGGGATGGTCATAGCACCGACTAAAGTCGGAATTGACGGCAAGGCGATGGATGATTCGGGCCTGGATGGCTGGGGATGGTGGATTGGCCACCATCGCGGTGGTTACAAAGGCTGTTGATGGGCCCACTTAACGAGCGTACAAACCCTTGCTCGTGCGGTGACTATAGGCGACTCCACAGGAATGATAACGATTCCATAGGGGATGAGCGCACGTCCGTACACGTGGACGGGTGTGATGTCTCCAGGTCGAGTAGATTTGACAGCTGGTCTGGACCCAACCATCCTCAGCACCTATATAAGCGCTAATGATGGCATCTTTCTGTGTCCGTAGATTCCGGTGAAAGCAGAACTCAGCAAGTAGGAGTATCGAGGATTCCATCAACCCCGAATGCCCTCAACGGATCATTCCTAAACAGAGGCTTGTTTTCCATAGCGGCAGAGTTGGTGCATGGTTTTTTGCGTCTTCCTATTGAGTATGCAGACAAATTTTATGGCTTTGGTGAGGGCGGCTTGTCGGGGTTTGCTTCTAGGAGTTTAGCAGGAAGCATAGTGGCTGGGGGGTGGTGCTAGGATTTCGTTGCTGGCTGTGTTTGAGTTGATGGAGGATTCAGGCTTGGTTTCCAAGCCGAGGTGGTGGCGCTTGAGTCTGGATGGTCAATGTTGGGGCTCGATGCCTATGTTGGTAGCAAGCTTTGGCCATTTGGTTGCCACAGGCGACGACATGGTGGAGTATGTAGAGCTAGGGTTTTTGCTGATATTGGGCTTAGGGTTTTCTCCACAAGAGTTTGGGCTTAGGGTTTCTGGGCCTAAGGCTTTGTCCAAGTGTTGGGCCTTTTCTATTTTGGGTTTTGTCTACATTTTACTTTAACTTCGGGATACCCCATATGCCTAAGGTTGTCCTAGGTTTCTACGAATAAGTTAGGGCGGATTTTGATCCATAACTCTAACATTTTCTTGGTTACTTTGGTTACTGGAGCTTCATCCGAGGGTAGCTACATTTAAGTTGATTTAGGGTATCCTCCCATGGTGGTTTGGCTGACGACAACGGCAGCGGAGGCTGTGATGTGTCAGCAATGGTGGTGCCTGCTAGGGCTTCTCAAAGTTGGGGCTATTAGGCTCCAAAGTGGATATTGGACATCATGTGGGCTTGGTTGTTTCAGGCTCATAGGATTCTTAGGTTTTTATTTTTCATTTTAGCTTTGGGTCTCCGTCCTTTCTTTTGAAAGGATGATGGGCCTTTTTTTTTTTTGAATGAGGAGATCGACAAGGAAAATAGATACCTTGTTGTCCTTTAATCATCTTCGAAGGTCTAGTTTTTCATGTTCTTGGCTTAATTCTAAAAAGTGGGTGTGTTAGAGGTGTGCTATGTAGTATACTCTATTTAGGGGTGTGCTATGTGTTTCGACCCAAAATGAGCATTTTGGCCTGACAAGGCGTGTCTTAGAGAAATTGGGCCAATGTCAGTGGCTCAAGCTATATATTGTCGACAAGTTCGAAATATATATGTTTAGAGGCTAAATAAAGCCTACTATGGAAGCATGAAAAGTCAAGTTTAGCACATTTTCCTACTTCGACTAGGAGAAACCGAGCTAAACAAGGAAGGAGGGGCGGAAGACTAATCAAATGAAATCCAAATGAGTTAAAACTGTCCAGATTAATTCTAGACATCCCAAAGATCATTTCTTATGAAGAGTTCCAGAGCTAGTTATGAGTGGAAGGCCTTCAAACAATCAGTCCAATTTTCTGCAGAAGTAAAACTGGAAAACTGGACCTGTAAGGAGTCCAGAAGCATTTCCAGACCAACCACATGGAATAAAGATCTGAAAATTTGTCACAATGAGCTACACTCATTTTGGATCATTTGATATGCAGAAGTCGAAGGCCCATTTTGAGTTCTTGGTGGAGATATAGCTGCAGAAAAATTGGAGCAGTAAGTGCTTAAACCTAACATTCCATTAGTGTTTAAGTGCTTAAACCTAACATTCCATTAGTGTTTTAAGTGCTTAAACCTAACATTCCATTAGTGTTTTAAGTGCTCAAACCTAACCCATCATGATTTGTTTAAGGTCAACCACTATGGCTTGGTAGCCTATATATAGAGGCTAAAACAACAATCAAAAACAGACATTCACAACATCAAAACATCTCTAAGATGATCTAAGTTCTCTCTATAGCAACCTCTCTAAGAGCAACTCCTCTCCTTCTCTTTCTCTTACCAGTGATCACACTACTAGTCCTAGTATTCTCAGAAGCCGACTTTCAGTGCCACCAAACCCTTTGTCAACGTACTTCGGTCCTAGTCTCCTCGGGAGCCGACGGTAGTGCCGCGACCACAACGGTTACAGAACCAGCCAAGCAAGGGTAACGCCCTAGCAACCCAGCCAAGCTAAAGTCACGATTTAGCAAGATCTCAATACTTCCCGGTGATTTCGCTATGCTCAATCTGCAATATTGAGTATCGACTTGTGAACAAGAAGAAACTTCAGCAAAGTCCTCACCACGAGGCACAAAGAATCCCGCGACGAGGTTGGTGTGCTCCTCATCTACAATCGCTCGACAGAAGTAAGGTCAAGGGACACCCCCGACGACCGCACCCGAACGGTGCTGGCACGCCCTCTCAAGAAAAGAGACTGTTGACCAGCTGCAATAAAACTGGAGCCAAACATTTTTGGTGCGTCACGCCTCCCAATGACAGTGACTGCTACAGCGAAACCTCCTCTAGCAAGCTTCTCATAAAGGCAACGCCTCACAATAACAGTGACCGCTACGCAGCATTGCAGTCAAGTATTTCTCCTCTGGGAAAAAGTAAAGGGACATGTCAACAACGTCTACGACAGCCCTGATAAGGCGATTGACCCCCGACGCTTGGGTATCAATGATTAGGCTCACTATCTAATACCCACTGCGATACGCCACTCCCCTCATCAAACAATTATCCGGTCAAATGGAGTCTACTAAAATTGGTGGTGAAACAGAAAAAGGTAGAAAAAAGGCCAGCAAGAGATCTAAGAGAAAAGAAAATCCAAGGAATAAGATCTTCGGTATTGATTTCTCTAGGTGTACAATATTGTTGTTTTTCCTTACCCTTGAGAGTTGACATGTGTATCTTCTATGAAAAAGTCTTTTGTGATTGATGAGAGCTGACCTTGACCTTGGCTTTGTTGTTGACTTTGGCTAAGAAGGCTAAAATTCAGAGTAGTCCACCAGTCCACCTTATCATCCTCCTCAAATTAATGGTTGCGGACCAATCATCAGGTTGCACTACATAGTGACTATTTGCAAAGCTACTTATTTGAACCAGTTGGGACTAGTGGCAGCGACTGCATTAGGGCCATGAGCTGATACACCTGTCTATATTCCATTTTAGGCTTATCTAGAGGAATAGAAAGTAGATTCAAAGTGTAGTCGCCATAAATGTTGAGACTTTGTTGATTGATGTTACTAGTAGCATAACCATCGATTGCAGGCATACGACTTGAGCTTGTAGGCATGGAATTTGATGATGGAAAACACTCAATTTGTGCAATAGAACTAACAGTAGGTGCAGTGGTGGCAGGTGCAAACTTTAACAGATCATTATACTCAAAACTGTTGGATTGTTTCTTGCACTTGTCGCCATTGAAAGTTCTATTATTTAAGTGGTTGTAGCCATCATCAGAGTAGCCTTGACTAGATTCATCATTCAATTAAGAAAAAACTCCATGTGGGGCGTGCCATTGTCACCATTTTGCAACATAAAAGTACCACCACTTTCAGGAAGCTGTTACATTTTTTCTGTGAAAATCCATTTGACTGATGTAGAAAACCACCATTTGGTTGTGTAAAATTTCCATTTTACAGTGAAAAAAAAATAAATGTTTGGCTCTAGTTTTATTGCAGCTGGTCAACAGTCTCTTTTCTTGCGCGGGCATGCCAGCACCGTTCGGGTGCGGTCGTCGGGGGTGTCCCTTGACCTGAATTCTGTCGAGCGATTGTGGACGAGGAGAGCACCAACCTCGTCGCGGGATTCTTTGTGCCTCGTGGTGAGGACTTTGCTGACGTTTCTTCTTGTTCACAAGTTGATACTCAATATTGCAGATTGAGCAGAGCGAAATCACGGGGAAGTAATGAGATCTTGCTAAAGCGTGACTTTAGCTTGGCTGGGTTGCTAGGGCGTTACCCTTGCTTGGCTGGTTCTGTAACCGTTGTGGTCGCGGCACTACCGTCGGCTCTCAAGGAGACTAGGACTGAAGTACGTCAACAGAGGGTTTGGTGGCACTGAAAGTCGGCTTCTGAGAAGACTAGGACTAGGAGTGTGATCACCGGTAAGAGAAAGAGAAGGAGAGGAGTTGCTCTTAGAGAGGTTGCTCTAGAGAGAACTTAGATCATCTTAGAGATGTTTTGATGTTGTGAATGTCTGTTTTTGATTGTTGTTTTAGCCTCTATATATAGGCTACCAAGCCATAGTGGTTGGCCTTAAACAAATCATGATGGGTTAGGTTTGAGCACTTAAAACACTAATGGAATGTTAGGTTTAAGCACTTAAAACACTAATGGAATGTTAGGTTTAAGCACTTACTGCTCCAATTTTTCTGCAGCTATATCTCCACCAAGAACTCAAAATGGGCCTTCGACTTCTTCATATCAAATTATCCAAAATGAGTGTAGATCATTGTGACAAATTTTCAGAGCTTTATTCCATGTGGTTGGGCCGGAAATGCTTCTGGACTCCTTACAGGTCCAGTTTTCCAGTTTTGCTTCTGCAGAAAATTGGACTGATTGTTTGAAGGCCTTCCACTCATAACTAGCTCTGGAACTCTGCATAAGAAATGATCTTTGGGATGTCTAGAATTAATCTGGACAGCTTTAGCTCATTTGGATTTCATTTGATTAGTCTTCCGCCCCTCCTTCCTTGTTTAGCTCGGTTTCTCCTAGTCAAAGTTGGAAAATGTGCTAAACTTGACTTTTCATGCTTCCATAGTAGGCTTTATTTAGCCTCTAAATATATATATTTCGAACTTGTCAACAATATATAGCTTGAGCCACTGACAATGGCTCAATTTCTCCAAAACACGCCTTGTCAGGCCAAAATGCTCATTTTGGGTCCAAACACTATGAAGTGTATTTTATTTAGGAGTGTGCTTAGTATAAAGTTCGTGAAGTGTGTTGTTATTATAAAGCTTGCTGATCTCATAATGTGATCACATTTCTGACTCAATACACACACACATATTGACATTTTTATCACTAAAAATGCTAGGTATGTTAATATTTTAAAAGTTAATATGTTGCATGAGACAAAAGAAAAATAAGCAAAGAAAGAAAAAGAAAAAGAAACAAACAAACGGAGCAAAAAGATATTTCTTCATCTTACTAAATTTTTTAATTTTCTGACCACATTTTTTGGAGCTCAATTAGTCAAAAATGGCCAACTCCTACTACGAATCTCCGGCCACCCAAACTCCACTACTACTCGACGATGACGACGACGTGGTGGAGGCCGCCGTTGACTACGAAGGACACCCGGTCCTCAGGTCCACCTCAGGCGGTTGGCGTTCCGCCTCATTCATAATAGGTAAACGCTGCAGTGAATCACATTCACTACTTCAAGCCTCTGTGCATAAAGTAATTACCGAAGATGAATTTGTTTCAGGTGTGGAGATTGCGGAGAGGGTCGCCTACTATGGTATTGCGTCCAACCTTATCTCCTATCTGACAGGGCCTCTGGGTCAGTCAACGGCCACGGCGGCTCAAAATGTCAACGTTTGGGACGGAACGGCGTCGTTGCTCACTTTGTTTGGAGCGTTCTTGGCCGATTCTTACCTCGGACGCTACCGCACCATCGTTGTTGCTTCTCTCCTCTACATTTTGGTTTGTCAAAATATTAACTGAGTAAAATATTTATTTACTGTCTAAAGTAAAAATCTTTCATCTAGAGTGGTAATGTGGTAGTGAGACTAATGCAGCTGCTCTTAGGCTAGCTTGATATACAATTTTGCCTCTGGTTTGGCAAGAAGAGCCTGCTCATTTTATTGTCTCGAAAATCGATTTTGTTCAGTTTGAGCCCTCATAAAATTCTTTTATTAAGAAACTGTTTATATTGCTTAAAGTGATGTGTGAGCATAGAATTCATTAGCTCTATAATTGATCCAATGTGTTTAGGGAGTTACCCTTTTGACCTGGTGTAAGGTAAAGTATGGCTCTTAATCACATTATATGAAAACTCTTTATAGTTTGATATGATTTTATTTTTCCTTGGGATGGAATTTTCTATGGAGTGATTATGTATTCTGTAGGAATGATTTTGATATATGTTTTAATGTTGTTTCCTTTGTATTTGCTGCTATGTTTAAAATGCTACCATTCTTGATCTAAATTGGAACAGGGACTTGGCTTGTTGACCCTCTCGGCCTTGCTTCCTTTTCTAAGTGCTTGTGACTGTGAAACAACCAATCAGTCCACATCATGTTCTTCTAGGCTTCAAGAATTGTTGTTCTTCTTCTCTATATATCTAGTAGCTGTGGGGCAAGGTGGACACAAGCCTTGCGTTCAGGCTTTTGGAGCTGATCAGTTTGATGGACAAGATCCAGATGAATGCAAAGCCAAAAGTTCATTCTTCAATTGGTGGTATTTTGGTATATGTGCAGGTCCCTTGTGTACATTTTCCTTATTAGCCTACATACAGGACAACCTGAGCTGGGGTCTTGGTTTTGGAATTCCTTGTATTGTGATGGTCCTCGCATTGTCTATTTTCCTTCTTGGAACTAGAACTTACCGGTATAGCGTCAAAGGGGATGAGGAAAGTCCGTTTGTGAGAATTGGTAAGGTGTTTGTTGTATCATTAAGGAATTGGCGAACATGTTCTTCAGCAATAGCTTCTGAAGAGGAATCTCGAGGAATTCTGCCTCACCAAAGTTCTGAACAATTCAAGTAAGAGATTTATTTGATCAAAAACAATAATGTTGAGAGTTGATTGAAGAGAACTGGATAAACTAAGCAACAAGATTCAGTAAGAAGTTTAATGCATACAAAGCTGTTAATACCCTATATACCATGCCTGAATCGTGGCAGACTTATAAAATATTAATAATAAATGAAGATTCTAATATGGCTGGATAAATCTTTCAATTTTAAATTAGCTATAGAGCTAGAATGAGTTGGATAAAGGTTAATTGAGTTATACAAAGTCAAATTATATCAGATTCCCCCTTTTTCTTAAATATTTATGAGACCATTTGGAATTTTAGAAGTGATAAATTTTCTCATCAAAGTATCATATCTGTGTGCAGTCATTGTATACCTGGTGGGTTCAGCCCGTACTATTACTCACTATTGCATTGGCTACTATATGTATTCTTGGACGTACACTGTTACAGTGTCACTGACAGAATATATGGTAAATATATTACAGTCCGCGACACAACCTTGCTGTGATTCTCTATAAAGCAAGATTTAGTATTTGCTGAACTTATTTGCTCAACCTAGTATTTCATATTGCAACTGTTTATACCAGAAAACTTAACTAATTAGATTATTATATGCTTGACCAAACTTCTTCTGAATTTCAAGCTCCTTTTAAATTGTTTGAATCCTCTAAATCTGGCAGGTTCCTGAACAAAGCCTTGCTTGCTCCAGATGATTCGAAGGGAAATGGGAAGGTGTGTACCGTCCTCGAGGTTGAAGAAGCAAAAAGCATTCTTCGGCTATTTCCAATATGGGCTACATGCTTGGCATATGCTATTGTGTTTGCACAGTTTTCAACCTTCTTCACCAAGCAAGGTGCTACCATGAACAGAACAATCGTGCCAGGTTTTGACATACCACCAGCTTCCCTTCAGACTTTTATCGGCCTAGCAACTATCATCTTCATTCCCATTTATGACCGCATTTTTGTACCAATGACTAGAGCTTATACTAGGAAACCCTCTGGCATCACAATGCTACAGAGAATTGGAACAGGGATGTGTTTATGTGCTATTTCCATGGTTGTTGCAGCTCTGGTTGAGATGACAAGGCTGCAAACTGCGGAAGATTATGGTCTGGTTGATAATCCAAGTGCCACAGTTCCAATGAGTATTTGGTGGTTGGCTCCTCAGTACTTGTTGATGGGATTAGCCGATGTTTTCACAATGGTTGGTTTGCAAGAGTTTTTCTATGACCAGGTGCCAACTGAGTTACGGAGTGTAGGACTTGCCCTCTACCTCAGCATATTTGGTGTTGGAAGCTTTTTCAGCAGTTTTCTTATCTCGGCCATTGAGAAAGCTACCAGTGGGATGGGTCAAGATAGTTGGTTTTCTAATAATCTGAACCGTGCACATCTTGATTACTTCTATTGGCTACTTGCTGGACTCAGTGTGGTAGAATTAGCTATCTTTGTGTATTTTGCAAGATCTTACATTTATAATAGGAGAGGTACAATATGAAAACCTTGTTCTTGCAGTTATTGTAATTATAAAGTGAAATGTAATATAAATCTAGTGCTCTCACCATCCAGCCTGATTGTTGCAAATATGAAAACTGAAAGATGTAATCATATATAATCCATTAAACATGTCCAGAAGTGGAATGATAAATGTATGATGGCAAAGGGTTAGTGTAAGAGTTCATCAAATATGATTCATTACATCTGCAGTTGAACTAACGAAGCTACTACAGAACCGGCTGTCAACATTACTTGTTGTCCGGATGAAGGATGTCGTCGTGGTCCTTGGGGGAAGGTGTTGGTTAGATACTGACTATGACTATGTATACTGGATTCCATGGCAGGTTAACTGGCAGTGCAGTTCCCGACCGCTTTGCCTCATTTAGGTTGCTGACATGTTCTAGCTCTTCTTACAATTGTCATAGCAACTTGTCATACAACCTTCCACTTGATCTGCTTCTATGCAAAAAAAGAATAACGGATAACCATATATGAGGGTTTAGTAATTACCATCGGTGTGCATCGATCCTAGAAATCATTTCTCCAGTTCAATACAAACTACATATGTAAGTCCACCTTTGAACATTAAGCAATGAATCTTGAATCAACCATTTAATTCTTTTAGCCTGAAAAGTTAAGGATTGAAAAGTTCCCAACAAGATCTGTTTCAGCAAGTAAATATTTTTCGATAGTATATTGCACGAATTTTTTTTTTTTTTTTTGGTTAATCAATCCATCAATAATTGTCATTAAATCTGAAGCCAGAATGACCATTACATATCCCTCTACTGCTAATGGCTAGATAGGCAAGAGGTTATGGGGGTACCACAGTGATATATAGAGATAGACCATCATTATACAAGCAGTGCTCATAGATCTCTAAAAGAATAGGAAATTATGACACGTTTACTTACTTGGAATAGAAAATAATCATGAATCGGAGACAATTAGAATGGAAGAAAAAAGGAATCGGTATTGATTCCTAAACCCATCATAAAACGTTCCTTCCAACGTAACCTGTTTGAAAAATTTCAGTATTGAATCAGTTGATGAGTCTCTCCTCGAATATAAAATTTCATGTACTCGTAATCAAATTCCTGAGTATTCAGAAATTGATTTCTTATAAGGAGGTGGGACCACACCCATTCTGATTCCTTCATGTGTTAGTAAACGCATGAATACTTTTACTCGGAATTATTCTGATTCCTTTATGTGTTAGTAAACGTAGAAATAATTTTACCCCATAATCATTCCCTCCCATTCCAAGTAAGTAAACGTGCACTTATTAGAAAGAAAAACTAACTAAATAGTGGCCCAAATGACTCTAGAGAAAGCCAGCCCTATGCCTAATAGTAAAGGCCCAGTTACAGCTCCATCTTCACACCCTTGTACCATGCCACTCAACCCCCTCTGCTAGACCCCATGACCATGACTCCTTGCACCTTCTGCCACTCCAACTTGCCTTGCAGCCTCAACCGCCATGACACGCTGCGCAACAACCACCCACGAATGCTGCCACCGAGAGGACAAAACAACAGCCCTGGAAAGCAGAATGTACGGAGCCTTGCATTCAAGCCACCATCTGATTTTGTCATGATGCTCTTGTTGCCCCCGTCATTCATAAACAGAACCAGATCTCATCGACTCCGCCAACAGTGCTACAACGACGCTTCAACTAGAATAGAGCCAACGGCACCACCGTGTAACCATGAAGCTAGCTATCTCAAGAAACCATGGCTTAAAACTTCCTCCCTTCTAGCAGCAGCACAGACACGAAGCCGGCTGCCGTCAAAAGAGGACA